>JAQGBD010000039.1:0-65348 GCA_034698165.1 Punctoribates punctum
AAAATTTATAAATCACTTACTAATGTAAAAACAATTCCTCTGTTAATTCCGAACGAATATCTACCTTTGAATCTACCAAATAAAATTTAATTGAAATATTAATTTGGACTATTTTATTATATTAATTATATTGGTTTATTATGGTTCAGACATGTTATAAAAAGGACCACTTTGTTTGGTTTACATTCTAAAAATTGGGCCTTATTCAGAGACACAAACTACGTCTTCATATAAAACGTTTTTTATTTTCATTTTATATTTGCCCCTTTGAACAGACATTTTGAAAAATAATTGGGCCTCACTTAGAGACATAAACTACGTCCGCGCCAGATAAAATGTTTGTAAGCGCGGATTTGTTCCCCCCCTACTTTCGTCCGCCATTTTGGGCCTTATTTGGACGCATAAATAACGTCCGCACATATAAAACGTTTTATTTTGCGCGGATAAACCTATCCGCCATCTTGGATCCGCCATTTTGAATCCAAGATGGCGGCAATGCACTGTCAAAGGCAATCCGCGCAAAGTACTGAATCTACTACTGATAAGCTATCGATCACTCAGAGCTCTAATTCAAATGCAATTCTCAATCCTAAGAAATAACTCATTTATTCTGACCAATGGCTAACTGTTCAGCCTTTCAAACGGTTATTTGTATTACGAAAAGCAAAATATAAGAAAATTCTTGCGATAAATGAAAACTAAAATCTATTCATTCAATGAAGAACTCTATAAATATTTAATTCTTTAAGGAATTAAATGTAAGATATTCTGAGCTATTCTGAGCTTTCTTTTAATAAGATTAGGTATGAGAGCCATAAGAGAGGGTTAAATATTCTAATTGAGTTATATATTACTCAATCGTTTTGATAGATAAATCACTGCACAGAATATAGCATTTCCTAGAGTAGGCCCAAAGAGCAGAGAGTATAGCACAGGATAATTAGGTTATTCTGTTTTCCAATTCTATTAAACGCGCAAACATTTGACAGTTTTCGGACAATAATCCAATTTTTAAGCAAAAAACAAATCATAATTAGATTCAAATACGAAATGAATTTTAAATATTTGATTCTCAGAGATGAAAAACAATCGATTTTTTCGTTTTAGTAATGAATAAATTATTCAAATAATTGAAATTTTGTGACTCGAAGTCAAATATTGAGTATAACTCTGGGACTGAACAATGATCTGACTCTAAGTGAAGAGACCTTTGAATTCTTTGGGAAATTGGCAAAAGTTTTGTGCAATTTATTTGACAAACAGATTGTGGAGCACTTTATTCAACAAAATCTAAACTCAAGACTATTAATCAAAAGGTTGAATAAAAAGATGAAAAATTCTCTTTCAATACAATCTATTAAAGTTTGAAAAATCGAGACAATCGTCGAGAAGTCAGTTCAGTTAGAAATTCATTTAACGTTTTTTGCTCTCAAACCTAATTATTGTGAATCAAATGTTTTGATTCAAAACATTTTATCGTTTGATGACTGAAAAGGACTGAAAGTGTACTCAAAAGATGACATTTATTTGGTTCGCTCCAAAATCGCTCCAAAATCAGCGAAACTTTTCATTTTTGTTACTATATTTGGCCCAAAAATATTCCTCCGATAGAAATGCAATTCGTTTACAACCATTTATTTTTCCATTTATTTGAATTCAAGTTTTATTGACTCAAATATTGGAACTGAATATAAGTCCCAATTCTTTTCGATTCCATTATTATTATTATTATAACAAAAGAGAAGAATAGTTTGCATTGATTTTCAGCCATTGATTGCCAGCAGAGGAAATGGTAAGCAATGGATAAAATTCATTTTCAGGTGAATGGGTTCGCAATCACACAATTTTTTTGCTTTTCCAGGAGACGGGTAAACAGTTTTATCCACATTTAGTCGCCACTCACGTCCGGCTGACTCTCCCCGTGCATAAAAAATTGAGTTGAATTTGAAAATATAGAGACAAGTCTTAGAAATGAGTTATCGATGTTTGACAATAAATTATTGATTATTCGCAGAAAATCAGATCAAATATAGAGTTGAGTCAAATGAAAAGTTAATACAATTCCAGAGATTCTGAGCTAACTTTGACTTTTAGTTCAAAAGTCGGTATTATTATACAAGAAAATTGAATATTATTTCAAATTTGATTTCATTTTTAAAATGAAAAGATTTTATCGAATATTCTTTTATTTGTGATTAAAATACTTAAGAAATAATCGAAGAAATAATTAATGAATTCGAGTCAAAAAGTTTCGTACAATTAGTTGTTTGACAATAATTGGGAATAAAATATCAGGCATTCAATAAATAATTGATCAGTGCTGTGCTGTGCTGTTCTGTGCACTGGCAGTGGCCGAAAATATTCTGAGAAAGGCTTAATCGGAGCGAAAAAATCGAGTCAATAGTTTCCTAATCTATTTTTAGCTGAAGGCTATAGAATGCAAATATTTTATTATATAATTTCAATGAAACTAATCATAAGTTTGAGTCAAATCAGAGTTGGTTTCAAAGGGATTCACATTTCAAAGGGAGAGTCAAAGAAATGGAGTCCTTTCGACACAATAATTGAGTGGACGAACACTATTGTAGGCAAACGACAGCGCATTCCTCTCACATATCTCTCGAGTTTTACCACTTTTTCTCTAAAGGAAAAGAAAACTCATTGACTATTCTGTCCCCGCTTTCGGCCAATCGATACCCATTTCAGGTGATAAACAGCTCAACAGTAAAGACCTGTTTATTATTGAATTGTTTTCACAACCATTGCATCAATCGATTGACTGAATTTGGTTCTAGTAATTCTTTTTATCATTTTCTCCATTACTTATTCATTGAGTAATTCTATTAATAACTGAATAAATAACTTTCACTTTCTATACGTCAATTGACTCATCCATTAACTCTTTTTACTGGCCATTTAACCATGTTTATTCGGGAAATCAGTGACTTTTCTTCTAATTTTCTGCTATAAAGAATAACATCAAACCTTAAAAGCATTTTTAAAATACCAAGGGTCAAGAAGAATTCCAAATATAGCTCTTTATAGTCTACTATAGATAATTGAATTATGCCCCAGGAAAAATTCAGTTTTCTTTTGTCAAAATATATAAAAATCGATACTTTTAATAGAGAATTGCGAGAGACTTGTCTCTGGAAAAGGCCTTGTTACATTTATTCTACAAATTCTTTCTGAAAACTTCATGTTTAGTATCAATTCGTATAGAATTGAAATCATTGTGACTTTAAATTCAAAGCATAAAATCCAAAACAAACTCCACTCTTATTAATAATGTTTACCATATCTGTTGTATTGCCTCAAAGCATATCTATTGAAAAATGTTGATACAATTGAAATGTACTAGCTCACTGCTTAATGAAGACAGAGAAAAACAGATAATTAAGACCAAGAGAAGAAAACGTTGGAATTGAAGTAAAAAGAATAATCTGATTATGAATTTTGTCTCAAATATTCAAAACAATGTTTTCTGAAGAAAAGCAAAGAAAATCTCATATAAGAGGTTTTGAACTATAAATTAGAGACTAATTGTGTGGCAATGGATTTGTCTGTAAATGTTAAATGTCATGGAAATCGTTTTATCTCTTCATTTATGGCAACGAATAACTCAGTTGTTATGAGAAATCACTGAAAACATGTAACGCAACAAAATATTAATCATTATTTAGAAATTTTGTTCCTTTTATTTGTAATTTACATAAATCTGAATCCATAATGATTTTGATTCATGTGTTTATCGCTCTATTCCTAAGCCATCACCATTTGGTCAGTGCTCAGACTGAATATGCCTGTCCTTCGAATTACTGCCAGGCCTTTGCCCACTGTCCGAAACTCAAATGCAAAGGAAAAAATGAAATGACATTAAAAAATTCAACTGACTGTGGCTGTTGTCATCGATGCATCAAAGAGCTAGGTAATTCAATTACTTTATCCAACTTGGCTAAAGTTGACCTAATTTGCCAAGAGCAGAAGAAGGCGACGAATGCATAAAAGAGATCACAAACAACACTCCCGACGTTCAATGCGGACCTCATCTCATATGCGATAAGAATAAGAATACCGAAAGGAATACCTGTCGAAAGAGTAAACCCCTTCTCAATACTCAATTCTATGCCACCGAACGATAATATCTTTGAAATTAATTATCCCAATAAAACAGTTGCCGACATCAAAGAGGGCTGTGAGAGGACAGCATTTGAACGAACTAAAGATCCGAGTAAAGTGACGACTGGCGATCCCATTCCCGATTGCGATGAGCTTGGATACTACGCCCCAACCCTTTGCAAAAACGGTACTCTCTGTCATTGTGTGGATCAGAACGGGAATCGCATTTTCGGAACAGATGTCTATTACGAGAAGAATAACATGAATTGCTGTCAGACTTCACTCCAATAAATATCAATACTATTGACTAAAACTTATCTATTCCCGGACAGTATGCTCCCGACAATTTCATGAAGTGAACCAAAAATTGATCCAGTACACTCTGAATCCAATATATTTTCTCCGATGCAAAGGAAATGGCAATTACGAGCCCTTCCAGATGAACAATAACCATGCTTATTGTGTGAACACAACTTCAGGGGAATTGGACAGCACTGGCAAACCAGTGGTCAAAAGCAACCAAGAAAAACTACCCTGCTGTAATACGATTTTATAAAATAATCTCTAATAATTGGTTATACCCTTGCTGAATTTGTATGATTTTAGTCGGACAGAAAAAGGATTACAGTCAGGACACGGAGTGCTTTAAACGGTACAGGAATGTCACCGAAGAGATGCAGAAGAAGAAAGATAAGGGATTTCTGGTTGTGGGCTATGATGTGCCCAATTGTGATATCGACGGCTCCTACAAACCGGTCCAATGCCTTAATTCACAGTTGAGTCACATAAAGGAGTCTAAAACCGAATGCTTTTATTGATTCAAACGTTTATTTGTATTACTGTTTAGCTGTTATTGTGTTAACAAAGAGGGAGAGAAATACAGAGGATATCAAATCCCTCGCAATGACCAGAGATATGCTCTCAACCAGACCTGCAGTAAATTCAAGACATTTTACCCGTCATTCGTCTCCATTTAAATCTTATTTTCGTTGCATAATAGGCTGTGTCCGAGAAATGGAGCTCATTAGGAGAATACCCAAGAACAAGTGGGATAAGGCCACTGAACTCTTCTCCCAATACATCTGTGACCGGAACGGCAACTATTACCCCCTTCAGTGTTCAGAGTCTGTCTGCTATTGTGTCGACCGACAGACTGGCTTTCAAAAGGGACCCTCCGTTCTGAAGACCAGCAAAGATGCCATGAAATCAGAGTTGAAAAAAGTTCCCGATTGTTGGGATGATCTTCTTGATGATACATTCGAGGATTACTACCAAGATCAGTACTGAGTCAGCACTATTGATTATATAGCTAGCTCAATTTTCACGTACCTTACTTATTTTTTTTATAACCCGTTTAATATGTTTTCACTTTATTTAATTAAATGATCAAAACTATTGAACTGACGCTCGCTTTGAGTGCATTCAGAGTCCTTTTGGCTCTACTTTTAGTTCAAATGAAAGGAGTATTGAATTCATTAGTCGTTTGAATCGATTTCAAGTATTGAATAAGTTTTTTGATTTCGGTCTTAAGGTCTTCGAGAAGAGAGTTAATTGAATGGAACCGATTCGACGCTAATCTTAATAAAAGTCAAACATTTCAGAAATCGCAACGAAAAGCATTTCGTCTGAAAATACAGACAAATAGAGTCTAATACTGGAGTCAAAGAAATTGGGATTTTTAATGAAAAATCGATTAAATAAAAGGTCTTTCGATGGCATTGGATGTCAATGAATGGGCTTTTCTATTGAATTTCCCAAATAATCGCTTAATAGTGAACTCGGATTTCATTTTATAGCAGTTTTATAGCAAATCGATTCACATTTTTCCCTTTAAATCCGTTTTATTAGTTTTTGAATAAAACTCTAAAAAAGTTTTAAATTGACTGAAAAACAAGATTTACCTTGCTAACCATATTTCGATTGACCTATTTTCGAGATATTAGGACTCCTAAGGAGTTGGAGTATTTTCTCTCACTTTGCAGGGTAATAGACATTCCACGACAATAGGTCTTTGTCGAAAAAGGGCTCTATTTCATCATTAATATAGCTGAAAATGGAATCAATCGGTGATATTTATCTTTTTCTGGTCACCGATTAGTTATCGTTTGAATTCTTCATTTGATTAAATTTTTATCAGAATTGTCGTCTATTTTGAGTTCAAATATTGACAAAAACTATGACTAAAAACTGTAATCAAAACACGAAAACCCATTCAAAAGTTCAAATAAGAATTCATTTGAAAACTACAGTCAAACCTATTTTTAAAATCATTTGCATTTATTTATTATAAATGATAAGTATTCTACTCTTTTTGTGATAATAAAATAGTATCTAGATGAAATATTAAATGAAAAAAGTAATTAAATTAAAAATCTGTTTTTAATCATAATAAGCAACAAATGGCTAATAACGAGAACAGACTGTCAATGGTTTGCCTCCAAAATGGTAACCATTTCTCCAATAATTTTGAACTTTTAGTGGATTTAATAATTTTAAAATTTGTGACAATAGTTGTTAAAAATGAGTTCATCTGTGGATCAGATCTTAAGCCAATGGGAAAACGGGCTGAAGACTCATTTGGAAGTCCGGGAGGTTTCGCCATTCAGTCCGTCGGCCAAAGACTTCAATCTGGAGTATCAGAGATTCTTCGAAAACAAAGAGCTCTTCGACTTCGAAATTAAGACATTTTCGGACGAAGAGCCCATAAAAGTCCACAGAATTTATTTAATTATCAAAGGATTTGAAAATTTGAAGAAATCCGACCAAAAGATGATAAAAATCAACGCCAACCGAGAAATGGTTGAGACTCTGATTAATGGCTATTATTACCGAAATTTCGACCTCAAAATCGATGCCAATAATGTCGACGAATACATCGGAATCGCCGACCAGTTTGGAAACGAAGAGCTCTTCAATTATTTGATGAAAAGGAAAGAAGATTTGGATTTAATTCAATTCCAACAATACTTCAATGAATTCAAGACTTCGGTTAAAAGAAAGAATTCTTTTCGGGAATCACTTCCGTCTAAAGTGTTTAAGACATCCGACAAAAGTGAGGCCAATGGATGCCAACCCATTCCAGGAACTAATTTGACCAATAATTTGAAGGATTCGAGTCCTAATGACGACCAGTGTATCAACAAATCCAAAGACAAACCAAGAGTTGTTGTCATCGATATCGATGACAACAATTGTGAAACAACTGAAGAGAAAGCGGTCACCGAAGACAGAGAAGAGATTAACCAACAAAACAACGATTCAATTACTGAAGAGAAAGGAAAGTGTTTGACAACAGAAATCACAAAATTTATTCCCGATAGCGATGAAGAGACCACTTCTTCAGACATTAAGATAATCGATAAGAAAACTAAACAAGAAATGGAGTCTGAAGTCATTCGTCGGGAATGCAAACCAATGGACAGCAATGGATCCGATACTGAAATTCAGTTATTGAGCCAAAGTATGAATAATAGTGAGTCGTCTCAACCGTCCGGCGCTCGGAACCAAACATTCAATTATACGAAACTCTTGGGTTCTATTCAGACACAAAACGCAAATTCTTTGATCGCTAGGGTTGAGAGCCTACAGAAAAGAGAGCTCAGAATGAGGAATAACGTCACTCCAGTGACCCCTCAAAAGACAGAAAGCCATTCATTGAGATATAAAATACAGAAATTCGTGTCTCACACACAGAAGTCAAAGTCAACTCAAGTCTGGAAATCAAAGTTTGTTCCCAAAATGGTGGACGAGAAACATATGGTGGTTGTCGTCGGCGGCAAACAACTCAATTGGTATAATTTGGATCAATTGCACTCAACCATAGAACCGACTCATGTATTCAATTCACCGAATGGCGAGAGTTTACGTTCGATAGCTGTCTGTGGTATCGACAGTCCTTCCGATGAAATAATTTACGCCATCGGTTCTGAGGGCTGTCTCTTCATTTTCAAACACCCGACCGATAAAAATGTGGACACTTTTGAGAGAATTGAAAGCTATGTTAAAAAAGATGAGGACGTCATGGATTTGGTCTTCAAAATCACCGCCGATTCTATTCTCCTGTTTTATGGCACTTCTAACGGAGAAGTAGTTAAGTCTGTAATCAATATGGAGGGCACCGGACCCTTGAAAATCAAAAGTAGTCTCTTGTATTCGACTTTGTTTCCGATTATCTCAATGGCTTATATCGAAAAATACGATTCTTTGATAATTTGCGGCGAATCAAGAGATCTGATTGTCTTAAAAGACGTCTCAACTCAGGACAAAAAGTATTCGTTTTTTAAATTTCTTAAAAATATAATTTAATTGACAATAATTTCAGACCAATTGTCGGCAAAATAACTCCGAAAGCGAACACAATATCGATATCGAGTGTCGTATATATCAAAGAACGGGATTTACTTGGATTCCGTTCAGTGAATTACGAATATCTGCAAACGGCGCCCCTCAACAAAATGATGGAACACCTCAAACCACAGAAATCACAAAAGAAGTCGACTTTCATTCCGTTCTTCATTTGGGACCGACTCGAGTATAAGAAGTCCCAAATTGGCTCCGAATTGATAGAATATATTGAAATGACATCAAATGGCGGTCTTATCGCTTGTGGGGACGCTTTCGGTAATTTCTATGTCTATGACTGCAATTCACTTTCTTCGACCGGGAAGTCAACCATAAAACCGGACCAAGTGATCGGGTACAATTGGCTCAGTCCTCTGGTAAATCATTTCCGCAATATCTATGTTATTCTGAATTGAGTTCCGGTTTTTCAGCCAATAATCCGTTCGGTTTCGGTAAGCGATGACTTGAAATACATTGTGGGCACGACTAACAACAACCTGATTGTCGTCCTTCAAAACTCTCCCGATTGAAGTCGTCTTCTATTCATTCCTTAAATCAATTAATATTTATATTACATAACCACCAAATCAATCATTTTTTACTTCATTATCATCTCTTCATAAATGGCTGGACTCAGGTTTTAGTGCTCTTCTCCTAATCTTAAATTTTATTTGAATATCAAAAGTGCCACAAATCTATTGAATCGTTTGAATTCGAATTTTTACAAATCTTTTGACTCTAATTTAAATCTAAAACATTTCTATAAAAAGGTTTATATTTTAATAAATTGTTTTGTTTTCTCTAAAATTAATTAAATGTTTGAAACATTTGATGCAATAAATTGATTGAGTTTTAAGAGGATTTGGTCTTAAGGTTGAGGACATCAAACATGTGTTCCAAAAGAGTGACAATTAATTTGAAATAATTGATTGTTTGCGTTAAACGACTCATTCATTGCAGATGTTGTTTGAATTTTGTTTGTCATTTAAAACAATCAAAATATTCTTCAATTTGTATCTAAAGAATCGGTTCAAATGTGTCCACAAATTCCAAGTTATGTTAAATATGAATGCGATGACTGGTCTGGAGGTGAGTCCTGTCCTCTCTTTTAATATCCTGTTTTGATTGTTTGTAAAAATTGTGAATTTTATTCATACGATGAGACGAAAAAAGTGACTGAATTTGCTTAAAAATTGAAATATCATTAATATATTGAAAGCTATTACTTAAGTCTTAAGACAATCACTCAAACAGAAGCTGTTTATCATATTTGCTTCAAAATACAGTTTTATGTGTGGTCTCCACCACTGGTTAAATAGTAGTACTTTTCATTCATAAAAATCATTTGAATAAAATTGAATGAAAAGACGAAAATATTGTTGGGAAGGCCATAACCACTACAATCCCGTTACATTATCCCTATATTTGAGTATGATCAATTTCAGTTACGAGCTTTTAGTTAAAAAGTACTTTACTCAATTTCTTTTAATAAATAAATTGTCAATATAGATTTTAATATTAATTTGTCAACTAAATAAAATGGTTCTTTTTGGCCTTGCTAAATTTGGAAACAGGATTTGAAAGTGAAGGGGGTTTACATTATACTAAATATACAGATATTATCAAAATATGATTATCGCATAAAATAAACTTTTGATTAAAATACGGTTTTTGGCAAAACATTGAACTCAAAAAAATGTCAGAATATACGTATATATCGAGTGATACCGACGGCGACGAAGACTCAGAGGAGCGGCCGCTTCTCTCAGACGACTCGTTTAAGTCGATCGATAGCGAAATCGAGAGTGAGTTCCAAACAATCAGTTCTTCATTTATATTGTCTTAACTAATGTTAAGTCTAAAAAATATTTGTTTACGTGAGGTATTGATAAAAAAATTGCATGTTTTCCCTTTTTAACCTCGGTTAGAAGGCAAAGTTGACCTTTTTATGGCCTAACAAATACTAAAGGTTTGCCGAAAGTAGTGAATTCGCTTTTTTATGGTGGCCTCAAATGGAAGGCAATACTCATTCATGATTTCAACTCAGAATGACTTGTATTTTGATATTCCGGTTCCAAAATCACATAAAAATGTGGTAATTGTTGTCTTTCTAATCATTTTTGATAATCTATTCCTCGAAATTCAGTATTTGTTCCTTTAATTCATATCAATTGTTTTTATGGTTGAATGTATTCCTTGCTAACTGTGAAGCCTTTGATTCCTTGTTCAGTTCCGTTCAGTTCTGTACCTTTGATTCAAAACTATTGACAATTCCTTGATTTCAGTCAACAAAAATCTCGACTCTTTTATCATCTCTCGAAGTGATTGTTTTTTTCCGTGGCATCGATTTTCTATATAATGTTATATATTCTCATATAAAGTGATATATTCTCTATATTTTCGTTGGAAACAAATATTTCCACAAATGACTAGAATTCTAGTGAAATGAAAGAGTTATAAGAGTTATAAAAGAGTGAAACAGAGTTTCAGTGAAATGTTTCTCTGCTTTCTATTGTCAAACAGTTTCTTAAGTTTACGATAAAGTGTTTCGATGTTTGCCTTTATTTGATTGGAAGTCAGTTTCGATAATCTCTGTGTAATTATAATTCAGATTTGATTTCAAGTGTTCTTTAATCTATTGATTCATAAAAAAGAGTATTTAAAGTGAGGAAAACTCATTCAATAATCAGAAGCAGTTTTCTGTTAATTATTCTCTTTGTGGACGACATGTCTCAGTTCCAGTTGTCTCCGACCGGCGCTTATGTTAATCCACAGTTAATTAATATTATTGATGAAATCCCTATAGAAAGGAAGGGAGAGGACAACCTAAGAAAGTTCAGTCTCTGGGGCAGACTCTTCAGCCCATTGGACAGAAGAGCATCTGTCATATCGAATAACGAAGTTCTGCCTAGAGCAGAATTCTACCGTGATAGCAATACAGCCAGCAGAAAGTTGAGGAGACCCGACATTGAAGACCTTCATTCACCACACAATTTAATATCTCAGGTAAGGCAGTGTGTCTGTGAAGTATCTTGCTAACTATTTGACTTGTTCATTCAATTCCAATTATATAAAATTATTTGTCAAATACTTTTGCCTGTAATGAATCTAGGTAGATTTAAGCAAACATTTTACATAATAATTACATGCATTCAAGGCTTATATTCTTCTTATTTTTGACTCTTATGGAAAGATTATGTAATCCATTGTTAAGTGAATCCCTTTCCACTCTCTGTAGACCTCTGATAGCGAAGAATTGAATTTAATGATTAAATTCTTGTAAACTATTGTTATAATGATTTTGAAAAAAGGAATTTTAGCTCTCATTGAGTACTAAATCTTCTCAGAAGAGATTAATTACATTCTATTTGATTGTTATTTTAGAGATTAATTATAGAGAAGATAATTGTTTTAAAAGTGTTTTTTTAATCATTAAAACAACGATTAGTCTAAATGTCAGTCACAGTCATCAGTGATATCCTAACCTTCAATATGTAGTTCTTATGTCTGAATGTCTGTTAATTCCAGTTATGTTTCCATTTATGAGTACTTTTATCAATACCTTCATCTCATTTAATTGGTAATATCCTGTTTTTCACCTTGAATTTCAGCAAGGTAACAATGAAGATCTTTCGAATGAGGAAAATGATGAGAAACGCACTAAATTGGGCTGGGTCGATGGAGTCTATGTATGACAATTGACTAATTATCTAACATCTGCTAACATTTGAATCAATACAGATTAGAACAATGATGAACCTGTTCGGGGTTATGCTCTTCCTGAGAATGGGTTGGATGGCAGGACAGTCAGGCATTTGTAAGCTATCGAATTAATTACTCAGATTTAGATCTATAACTTTATTGTCAATAGTGTTGGGATTGACTCAAATATTGATCGCAACAGTAATCACTTCCGTCACCACTCTGTCAATGATAGCGCTCTGCACTAACGGCAATATCGGTGGCGGAGGCATATATGCAATGATATCAAGGAGTGTCGGCCACGAGGCGGGCGGTGTTATCGGTTTTCTCTTCACTTTCACAAACGCGGCTTTCGTTGGACTCAATCTTTTGGGAACAGCCGAAAGTGTTTCGGATATACTGAGAGTAAGTCATATCATATGAGAGCCGTTATCTCTTCGATACGATTGACGTAAATCTATTGTTATTATCGTAAAGGTATTCGAAATATCGATCTGTGGTTCGGAAATAAATGATCAAAGGATTGTGGGTTACGTCTGTCTTATCATAATAGCTATCATTCCTCTCATAAGTCTTGAGTTTGAGGCAAAGGTTAGCATTGATTGCAAACAATTAAACTTCAAATTCCTTCTTATATAACATATTTTTGTAATAATAAATATTTTGAATTTCTTATCCGATTTCAGACACTTATGTTCTTCTTCTTAACTTTGATGGTATCACTAATTGATTACTTCGCGGGGGCTTTCCTTCCGCCTACTGCCAGACAGATGGAGAGAGGCTTTGCTTCGTGGAAACCACATGTTGTCCAAAACAATCTTTACCCGCGTTGGGATGGATTCAACTTCTTTCAGGTTTTTGGGGTATTCTTCCCGTCTGTGACCGGCATATTCACGGGCGCCAGTATGTCGGCCGACCTGAAAGACCCGGCCTCTGCCATACCTAAGGGCACATTCCTGGCAATTGTGACCACTTCACTAACCTATGCGCTTATAATCGTATTCACGGGTTCGACAATAATTGCCTATTCCACGGGATCTATCGATGACGTCCTTTTCAATAACAAAACCTGTGGGGCCGAGTCCTGTAAGTTTGGGCTCATTAATGATTACCAGACAATGGCCATATCGGGTGCACTCTATCAGATTAAAAGTCTAAAAGTTGATCCATTGATATACGCCGGCATTTTCGCGGCCACCCTTTCATCGGGATTGGGTTGTTATACATCAGCGCCCAGAATATTCTCCGTAATTATCCTTTGTTTCAATTGATTTTGACCAATAATGTGATTGATTTCTGTGAAAGGCGTTCGCAAACGACAACTTAATTCCATTCATTTCGTGGTTCGGCAAAGGCTACGGTCCAGGGAATGACCCTCGTCACGGATATTTGGTCACATTTATCATCGCCTCCATCTTTATAGCCATCGGTGATGTGAACGCCGCCGGTGTCTGGATATCTAACTTTTATTTGGGCGCCTTCTTTATGGTTAACTTCTCTCTATTTCACGTTTCGTGGGTCAGTTCCCTCAGCTTCAGACCAAGTTTCAAATACTACAACAAGTGGATCAGTCTCTTCATTGGAATGGTTTGCATAGCTTTGATGTTTTTGTTTGATGTCGTGTCCGCTGCGGTAGTCATGGGTTTAACTCTCATTATATACATATCGATGTTATTCGTAAATCCCGGTTATTATTACACTCTTTTGTCGTTCAATACATTTCTTATAATTTTATTTCATCCATAGTTAAGGCAAATTGGGGGCCGTCTACTGAGGAACAGTTCTTCAATATTGCCCGAACCCTGACTTTCCGTTTGAACGCACAGGACGATCACGTGAAGCACTACAGACCAATGATTCTGTTGCTGAGCGGCAATCCTTCAGACAGAAGAGCACTCCTCGATATGGCCAACCATATGACTAAACGATACGGACTGTTATTCTTAGCGCACATCGCTGTCGACGCCATTCCTCATAAGTCTAAAGTAGAGATAACTCTTAAACAGAAGGCTTGGCTCAGGAATGAGAACATCAATGCCTTCTATAAACTAATGGAATCCAATTCGCTCAGTAGTGGCACAAAGAGTATGATCCAGGTATGCAATTCACCTCAAATAGACCTCTTCTAATGTCTTTATCTGATTTAAGTCCTCTGGAGTGGGAAAGTTCACTCCAAACATAGTTATGTTGGGCTATAAGACCAATTGGCAGACCTGTTCCCCATCAGAACTCAACGAATACTATAACATAATTCAGTAATACTTTAATTAATTTCCAAAAATTATATCTAAATTTGAAATTTATTGTTCAGTTCAGTACTCGATTGCAATTTTTCGCTCATTATATTCCGACTGAAAGAGGGCCACGACTTGGCCTCTGTTCTGAAGCAGTCCTTCGAACCCTTCGAAACACTTCCAAATCTTAAACTCGCTTTGAGTAAGAACTCAATCATTAAATCTTTTATTTTTAGCAATTCTTTGATTAATTTTGCGAAAAACATTATTTCTTAGACGAATCTGAGGTATATTCTGTGTCGAAGACAATAGAATCGCCAAAAATTAGACCAGAACTCAATGGTTTCATTGACTTAGAGCCAAAAATCGATCGATTGGCCAATAGGTTCAAAGAGAAGCAGAAGAAGGGAACCATCGATGTCTGGTGGATATACGACGACGGAGGCCTCACTATTCTCATGCCTTTCATACTCAAACAGAGCTCCCTTTGGCGCGGGTGTAAACTCAGAGTGTTTTCGGTCACAAAAGACATTTCAGAAATAAGTTCCGAACAAATAAGGTATAACTCGATTACATTTTGGCTCATATTTTGATTAATTTTGATATTCAATAGTTTGAAGGAATTGTTGAATAAATTCCGTATTCCTTATACCGCCGTAAATGTGGTCTCAGACTCAGACAGACCACCGAAAGAGGAGACGTGAGTCCTCTCAATCATATATTTTGTCGTTTTTCATAATATTCTTGTTTACAGTAAAGAAAATTTCATAAAACTAATGTCCAAATCAATGGCAAACGAAGAGACAAATGAGTCATTGAAGAGCGAACTCATTAAATTCAAATCCAAAGTAACCACTTTTCAAATACAATTATATTTCAAATGCTTTAAACATCTAATTCTTCAGACAAATCGGTACTTAAGACGGAGAGAACTGATTGCCGAACACTCGAAGGACGCGACTATAGTTGTGATGTGAGTTGTCTTTTGTCCAATCATTTGATTTGAATTAACTAACTATTGATTGTCTAATTGTTAGGACAATACCTATTCCTCGCAAAGAGACCATATCAGCGACACTTTACATGTCGTGGATCGAGACTCTGACCAAAGATATGCCGCCACTCCTTATGATTCGAGGAAATCAGTCAAATGTGTTAACATTTTATTGTTAGACAAAATCAAACTATTTTTATATAATTTGTATAAATTGTTTAAAACATAACTAAATTAAGTTTCATTGTATTCTAAGTCATTTTTATCATTCTATTCATACGAGTAAAGTTTTATTAATCTTTCCCAGGGGCGTTTTAGGTAATTCCTTTATGAATGTGAGGCCACCCCTCAGTTTCTTGTAATGGTTTACCATTCCGTCGATGTATTTGATTAGAGATTCGGCGCTTAATTTTCGATTTGCTTTCAAAACAACGAAAGCTTTGGGAACTTCTCCGAAATAATTGTCTTTAACTCCTATTACGGCCGCTTCGGACACATCTTCGTGTGAAAGAAGCAAATACTCCAACTCCGAGGGCAGGACTATTACGCTCTCGACTTTGATTATCTGTTTATATCTGTCCATAATGTAAAGCAAATCATTGTCGTCATAATAGCCGGCGTCACCACTTCTGAGGAAACCCTCGCTATCATAGGTTTCGGCGTTCTTTTCCGGTAAATTCAGATATCCCGGAGTCATCTGAGAACTTTTGATCAGCACTTCTCCGACTTGATTAGGTCCCAACAACTGTCCGCTCTCTGTGTCCACTATCTTGACCTGTGAGTCGGGTACACACCAACCAACAGACTTCTTATGCTCTAAATTCTTGCTCCGCCAGACTTGAGTACAAAACCCCACTTCAGTCATACCATAGCCTATGGATTAAATCATTTATTAGTGAATAGAAGCTTTAATAGAGGAGAGGATAATACCCTGACGGAAATATTTTAGTTTCATATTTTCGGTGACCTTTTCTGCGATTCCCTCTGGAAGTGGAGAACCGGCGCATATAATCTCCTCAAAAGTTGAGACATCTCTTCTGGAAACGTCAGCGTTGGCTAAGAATATGATATACGACGGCACCAAAAAAGCACTCGTTATCTGAGTCCAGGAAATAAAATACAAAATAAGACTTTTAATTGTTTTTGATTACAATAAGAGATAACTTTAAATTTTTCGATGTAATTCAAGAATTTGTTGCCTTCAAAGCCGGGAATAATAGCGGCCACCGCTCCCGAAACGATCGAATGAATAAGAAAAGTGATACCTCCTGAGTGTGCGAAAGTGTTCTGACACGAGTGGATACTCTTCTCAGTCAATCCCCAGATTTCTTTGTGTTGAAACTGAATACTCAGATTCATGACATTCTTGTGGGTTCTTATTATGGGTTTTGGGCGTCCAGTGCTTCCACTCGAGAGCAGAAGACATGCGATATCCTTATCGTAGTCGACACGAGTGGGCAGTTCGTAATCGCAGTCAGAGTTCGTGTAATCATATAATTCAAAATATGAGATAACGTTATCTTCCGTTGGATTCCATTCGTTTGAAATTAATATTATTTTCTATTGTTTTTGAAAAGTAATTGATTCCAAAGTCAAAGTCCTTTAAGACTTACTCTAATTTGAGGCAAAGAATTGGCGATTCTTTTGACGTCATATAAATTATTTTGAGTACAAACCATATACTTAGCGCCGGTGTCTTCCACAGCATTTGAGACCTCACCTGAAATCATCATCGGTTAGAGTACTATCACTTCATCATTACCTACGATAAGAGCTGTTTTCGCTGCAAGAGGTGAAGACACCGCCCGCTGCCATCACTCCCAGCAAACCAATTGCATAATAGTCACTATTGGGAGCAACAAAACAAACGACCTCGCCTCTTTTCAGACCAAGATCGAGGAAAGCTGCAGCAACGTTTAGGACCCGGTTGCGTACCTGTTCACAGTTATGTTTCCTCCTGGAAGGGCAGTCCAACTATACATAAGCGTAAAACTATTTGTTTAATCGATTTGAGATCTAAATAACCATTTTATACGAACCAAAACAGTCTTATTTGGACTGAACTGTTTGAGTTTATCAAGCACATATTTAATGACAGACACCTGGGGATATGGGATCGCAGGGATCGGCGATTTTAAAATTCTAGCACTCATTTGTCCAACACTTTGCTGTCTCTCATATGATTACGTTTAGAAATGTCCTAAATATTGGCAAAATTGTCGAAATAGATAAAAGACTATTGACTGATAAGAATGGAATCGAAGTACAAATGGAAACAAAGAAAGTATTGAAGACTTCAATTGGAAAGAGTTATCATATCTTATGATTTCCATTTCAACCAATTTTATAGGACACGGATCAGCTTAAATCATAAACTCTGTATCACAAGTTTTTAATCAAAGTACTAATTGTTTCAATTGAATGCATACCTTGTTATCCTCATTAATACCATTTGATGTGTATGATTTGTATCTAGGATATTTATAGAACAAAAATAGTGTTTAAACAAATTATGACATTTATTAATAAAAGTGGTTTTTATCGAAAATAGTTATGAAATGAATTTATTTATTGGAAATCTTCTTCGAAGTCAATTCCAAAATCAGTTTCTTTACACTTTTTGACCGATTTTTGGCGATTTTATAGCACTGTTCGACTTCAGTGGCGCCTAATTTTGCGGAACCACTCATTTGAAACAAATTGATTGCCTCGTCGTCTGCATTGACCACAATATGGATCAGAGAATCGGCTAAACTCTCCTCATCTGCAGACGGATCCGATAAATATTTTCTGATCAATGGATAATAAATTAGATATACTTTTGAGTTATATTGAAAATCAAAGATGACTTACCCTTCAATGACTGCGAAAGAGGTAGCGATGGGATGAGCCGACAGTTTTAAGGGTTCTCTACGCTCTTCATATGTTATTTCATTGGTTTCACTCAAAACAACGGATTGAAGCGAACCTAAGAATCAAATCAAATAATTGATAAAATGTTAAATCAATTGAATTCAATGTCTGACAGGAATGAAGGGCCGCCACAATGGCTGACAGACATAAGTCGAAAACATTTCCATCATTATTGAGACAAATGACTTCGATTTCCAAATTCCACGCAAACTATTTGAAAAAAGAGGGAAAACCGATTATTTGGTGACTTAAGGAAACGGATCCCAATTCAAACCTTTGCCTCTAAAATGGATAACTGTTTGCAATCAATAAGTTTGCTCTGATTTATCACATTCTTCAGCATTTGTGTCAATACCAGAGAATCGTTGGTAGAGTCAGACATAGAGTATTTGGCGGAAGAGAGTGCCGGCAGTTTCACTGTAATCGTGAGACAGCCCTCATCTGGTGTTTCACTCTTTGGTTTAGTTATTTCCTGGAAAATCATTTCATTAAATCACTGAATTGGAAGAATAGATCATTTATTGGTCAATACAGTAGTGACACCACATATGACGGCACTGTTGCCGAACCTAATCATTGCGGACCCGTTCGCCGTTTGGATGGTGTCTGCGGTCAACAAAATCAGAGCTCAAGAAGTTTTAAAATTGAGTCAATTTATACCACAATTCAGAAGTATTGGACGGAATTCATCGAATTTTCGGCCATCGCTCCGAATGTTTTGATTCTGTAAAAAAAATGGTTAGAAAATGGAATTTAATTTGAGCAAGTTTGTTTTACCAGAAACTCTGAGATGTACTGAAGAGGCTGTAATAACCTGCAAAATAGAGCAATAAATATGAAATTTAGTTCAATAAATTGAAATGACCTACTTCACTTCCTCAGACATGACCAATGAGAATAAAAATAAGCTTGCTTAATTTGCCGCTTATGAAAAAACTGTAAAATTTTGTTTTATTTTGAAAAACGTGTTCACAATAGCAAACAAACGCCGATTAGTTTTGATTTGAAGGGATAGCCAAGTTCACTTCAAAACAAAACTAATTTTGTCTTAAAACAAGACTAACTTATATTACTAATCAAAGCTAAAACAATGAAATAACCCTGATCAAAATTAACTTTCAAATTGAAACATTCAAAATATTACAGCTTAGAGTTGATTAGAGATGTTTACATAGTTTTGTTTTGATTCAAAATCAATGTTACGGTCAGTCCTTATGGAGGCGTTTGTTGAGAGACCTCTAAATGGATTAAATCTGATGCAAACCATGTCTGACAGTGTTTTTAATTATGTAATGATTTTATTTTCGGTTATTTTTATCGCATTATTATTAACACAAATATTATTATACTTTTTCGCAAATGATTTATATATAAAACGAAATCTGTTTTAATTAATTGAAGGAAAGACTGATTTGTTTTTGAGATAAGGCTTTGAATGTAAGAAATGGCTCACAATCTGCAGTCGTTTGGAAACAATCGGTTGAACGCAAACAGTGTTAACACAAATCGCGCGACAATTGATTCAAAGCCACTGCCGGCCAATAGTTTTGTCAAATCCGCTCTTTTTTCGAACTCTAGTCTGAGTCCACCCAATAATAGGCCTTTGGATCAGATGCCGACATCTATTTCAGCAATAAATATGGTTTCCAATAGTTTTGTGGCCCGAAGTCAGTGCACTTGTGATCCAGAATTTGTTGAGTTCTGCAAAATCCATACGATATCCCACACGGACTGTGCCGTCACCCGACATGTCTGCTGTCAGTTGTGTTCGACAACCGCTGACTTCAAATCAATTCAATGGCACTTACAGTCAGACAAACATAAGAGAAGTCATCAGCAGCTCATGGAATACGTATTTCTTCTCTCGATTCCAGACTACAGTCCATCGCAAGCCGTGACGATCACAGAACTTCTGTGCCATACCTTCAGAAGTGTGTCTTTAAGTAATGGAGATATCGAACGAAGACTTCAAGTCGTGGAACAATTAAATCAATTGATTAAAGCAAACGGTTTGGACTCGTATTCGCTCAGAATCTATGGATCCACTATTGATGGCTTTGCGCTCAAAGAGAGTGACATTAATTTGGATATCATCTGCAATAACACCGAAACAGCAGACAAAGCGGTCGAATCCGTGGCTATTATTCTCTCGAAGATATCAGAGATAATCGACAAGAGTTCGAAGACTACCAAAGCGTTCGACAAAATTAGAAATGAGTTTAACCTAAAAGTACCGAAACTCAGATTCAGAGAAATTCGTCACAATTTCGAGATTGAGATCACGATTACGAGTGAAAAGAGTTACCGATTGTCTAAATTACTCCAACAGTACACTCAGATCAACGAAAGGGTCAGAATTTTGGGCATTGCCTTCAGAGAGTGGGCCCGAATCTACGGCTTTGATGATCAGGAGAACGGTCTCTGGCCTTCGTTTACGTTTCCGATTCTGGTCATTCATTTCTTACAGCGCTGTACACCACCAGTGCTTCCCTGTCTTCACGAACTTCTTAGCCATAACAGCACCGCCAACACCAACACCAGTGCCAACGCAGCCAAAGAGCCACAAAACCAAAGTCATCGAAGAGCAGAGTTTGATGACAATGAAGGGGTGGAAGACTTCTTCAATCTGAGTGAACTCAATTGGCAGAGAACTAACAACAAGACTGTCGGCGAACTCTGGATAGAAATGTTGCGCTATTATGCCGTCCAAATGGATACTGAGACGTATGCGGTGTCCATTCGGACGACAAAACCCATTCAAACCAAAGCCGATAAACACTGGGGCACCAAAATGATGGCCGTTGAAGACCCGGCCCGTCCTTCGCTCAATTTGTCGCGTTCTGTGGGAAGTATGCGTTTATACAACATATTCATCGAACAATTGAGACATACCTACAAATACTTTGCGATTCCGTTCATTAATGTTATTACAAACAATAACTCTCATCGAAGACCGCTTTTCACTGAAAAGGACTTCATTGTTGTCGTCAATCAGAGCCATCGATACGACAACTTCGAAGTCAGTGAACTAATGACTCAAATCAATAACATTGAAACCGACCCAAAGAGTAATCACCAAAACCAGAGGGCCAGCGATGACTCAGACTCTGACGACGAGAACAGAAAGAAAGAAAACTTCTTTCTGAAGGCCAACCGATTGCTGAAGACTTTTGGCATTTGGATGCAACTGTTGCCAGAAATCGAGGGAACAGTTGGACTGATTCCCGCCAATCAGCTCTCCTATACATTTGCCTTAAATAGAATTCCATTCTTTCAGAGGCCGCCCAAATTTTGTCGACTCTGCCATCGATACGGTCATCAGCAGAGCAAATGTCCCGAACAAGAGTTGCCGCCATTAAGAGCTTTACCCGAAACTATGAATCCCTTCTTTGATTCGGATCTGAATAAAATCTGTTACCAAATATTTTACGAGAAAAAAATGGATCAAAACGACCAAAGAATACAAAACGATATTCTCTTAGATTTACAGGAATTCATTCGTCAGGAGTTACCGAATGCAAGACTAAATCTCTTCGGTTCGACCAAAAACGGATTCGGCGCCAGAAATTGTGATCTCGATATTTGTCTTACATTCGAAGACAACGTCACCGGAGAGGGACTGGAATTCGACAAAATAATCGAAAGGGTCGGACTATTACTCAAATCTCATCCCAATCTGAAGAACATCCTTCCAATAGTGACCGCAAAGGTGCCAATCGTTAAGTTCGGTTACATTTATTCCCCGAACCAATACGTCGAGTGTGATATAAGTCTGTACAACATTCTGGCCATTCATAACACAGAAATGTTGAGCGCCTACACCCAAATCGATCACAGAGTTGCTGTCCTCGGGTTTGTCGTCAAACACTTCGCAAAAGTAATTCACTTTTCATTGATTTTTGAAATTAATACTAATATTTGATGAACTGAACAGACCTGCGATATGTGTGACGCCTCCCGCGGAAGCCTTTCTTCGTATGCCTACACTCTTATGACAATTCATTATCTGCAACAGAAGAGAATAATCCCTGTCCTCCAAGAGATTGGTTTGGAGCATAAAAAGGAGAGAATAGTGGACGGGTGGGACACCTGGTATTTCGATGACTTGGACGGACTCTTCCAACACTGGAATCCTCCCAAAAACCCGGAATCAGTGGCACAACTATTCGTCGGGTTTTTGCGATATTATTCAGAGTTTTTTAATTTCGATGAAAACGTGATCTGTTGTCGACAGTTCTCTCCTCTCAAAAGACTCGAAAAGATGTGGACCGGAAGCAAAATAGCCATCGAAGGTATCCCTATTTCTTGACTTACAAAACCTCTTGACTTATGGCCTCTCTCTTCAGATCCTTTCTTATTGTCCCATAATCTGGGAGCCGGTGTTTCCGCACAAATGGCTGTCTTTATAAGAACTGCTTTAGTTAAGGGACGGAATCTGTTTGGTTTACCCCCAACTCAAGGGCTTGATTTGAATCGGTTCCGCAATTGGACTGAATTTTTCTTTAATCGCCACCAATTGACTAATGGATTGCCACCCACTGGAAGGGGTTGTCGTCGATGCGGCAAAATTGGACACAAAGTGAATCAATGTCCGGAAAGGCGTGAAAAGGACAGACGCAGAAACGACAGACCGAATGAACGACAAACCGATAGATTTGAAAAACAGGAACATAAACAGAATCGTCCCGAAAGACAACCCGAAAGACTACCCGAAAGACTACCCGAAAGACTACCCGAAAGACTACCCGAAAGACAACCCGAAAGACAACCCGAAAGACATCTCGTAAGACATCCCGAAAGACAGCCCGAAAGACAGGTGACTTCCCAAAAGATGGACAGACCCGAGAGACTGGACAGAAATGTTAAACAAGAGAAACCTGACAACAGAGGGGACAGAGTTGAGAGACAGGACAGACCCAAACGACAGGAAAATTTTGATCGAAACGATAGACAACCAAAATCTGACCGACAGGACAGACCTGAAAAGGGTAGGGATAAGAGACAAGACAACAGACGAAAACGTAATTAACGTTTGGATTTGTTTTGAGTTTTACATAAAAAATATATTAATTCGGAGTTTATTCTAATGTTTGAGAATTGGATTTATTTTTTAATTTTTATAATTGATATCAATTGTTGTCAAATATGACGATAACTTATATATGTTTTGAATTAAAAACAGGTTTTTCCACTAATTTCATGAATCAAAACATTTATTAATCATTTTTTGTCTCATTTTTCAGTCGAATAATTCGTTTCGACTTTAATTTTATGCTCTTTTGAAGAAATGATTTGCTTTTAACTCTCGAGAGTACAATAAATTCAATTAAAACATTAGAAATATTAAAATTAATTATCGGGTGCTCTCAATGTGGGGACAGTTGGGCTTCAATGAAGTTATGAATCTTTGTATTATAGAAATAAATAAATTAAATTTAATTAAAAAAAATGTTTTGTTTACTTAACTCAAAGGTAAGTAATCTTTGCATAATTTTATCAATGTTTGAATTTTTTCGTTTGAATTTCAGGATTTTTTTTTACTCGACTCTAATCCGCAATAAAGTGAACAAAACTCTTGAGATTTCCTTTTGATTGCTTTCAATTCAATGAATTTGTTTCAAAAGTTAATTAAATATTGAAATTCTCTCGAATTTTAAATCAAATTATTTTCATTTTAAGAGTCAAACAAATTATTCGAATAAAAGATCAAAACTAAATGAATGCCTGTTTTCTAAACCTGCAAAAACATATCCTATAATTGATGACTTTTTTTTAATTAAGACAAAATAGACCATGACTCTAATGGAAATGGGTAAACATTGGAAAGTATACATTTTATAGAATTATAAATTGAATAAATTGAAGTAGTTCAATTTAATACTCTTTTCAATTGCGAGGTTTATCGACCGGTTCGACAATTTTGATACTAATTTATTTTGACAAGCTCAATCTGATATTATACGATAGCCAACTATTCTGGAGGTAATTTACTTCCTTAACAATGTTTACCTGGAACAGTCCAACAGAAACCTTAATCGTGCAGTTGTTTTGAAAAGTTAGGCCCCATTAAAATAAATTGAGATAATTAGAAGTACTCTATTACAATGTACTAGATCACATCTCTTGATAGAAAAGTTCAATACAAAGAAGTGATTATGCATTCAAGCTTTCTTTCTTCTAAAATGACCATGATTAACCGAGTCGAACTAACTCCGGTCTGATGGCTATTTTCAATGAGCTTGATGCACCCGTAGGTTTCATATTAGCCAAGTACAATCAACACATTCATTAGGCCAGAGTTAAATTTAGTTTTGTATGAGTCAAACGATTAAACTATGGCAACCCATCAACAGAAGAGCACAAAATTGGAATGTACCTGATCACTTTGCATGATTTACCCTAATCATAGTAAGATATATTAATGGCCCATTACTAATGGCTCAATCAAACTCATCAAGCACAATGATCAGGTCAATCCTAGATTTTGGCTCATATGCTCATCAATTTTGTCAATGAATACATCAAACTAACCAACAAAAAGAGCAAGACCAAATATTCCAAACAAATGATCTTGTAACTATTGTTACAACTGACGACTAACTAGTTATAAATTATTATCAATCCATGAGAATTATTCGTCCCTTTTAGGGTATATCATCACATATAAAATTGCTAATATTATCTAGTCAAAAACTACAAGTTTCATGAATCTGATAAGTAAGCTATGAATTGAGCAAGTCCGAATCACCCATCTCTTTATATTCGAAGATTTATAAATTGATATTTCAATGTGTATTTATGCTTATACTTTAGTATCGATAAGTTTAAATGACTGGTGAATGAACATGATCATTTTAAGAATATATTGTTATGACAAAGTTATAGTGTTATCAATATTTAATAATTTGATCAAAAATTGATTGAATGACGTCTTCATAGGTCTGGTCGATCAATAGGACAGCCAAAAGGTAAGAGCCATTCATTTAACTATAGGGTCAGGCAATCAAACGCTCGCCAAATGAAATCTCAATTTCTGTGTTTCTATACATTCTATAGAATATATTCAATCAATAGTCTAATCATTTTGACTGAAAATAATCTGATTTATTTGCCTCCAATCGATTGAATGGGTTTACAAACATTTTTCTCTTCCATCCATCACTTGATTACAAAGAAAATGTAGTTTTTGTCTAAAAATTGCATCAATTGGTCGGCATTTGTTGGCAAAACTTTTTTTTATGGCTCCGATTGTTGTCTGTATTGATAGTGTGGTTAAAAGTTTTGCAAAATTGAACCTTAATTTGTCTGAACCTTTCTGTTAGGGGCTATCGATTGATAGAAGATATACAACAAAATTATAGCCATTTCTTCACTCTTTTGAAAGCATTTGATTGGATGCCACTCAATATGACAATCATTTTCTGGAAAAAAGTGAAAAAATCAAATTATTTACGGCATTGAATGCACTCAAACTTATAGTCATTATTAAATGAAAGTGTTTTTTGACTGAATTTCGAGTTCAAAGTTTCCGAAGATTGTCTCAGACTGTGATAACAAAAAAATGTTCTTGCTAGGTTTCAACAACAAACGGAAATTCTCGATTAAAAAGCAAAACTGTTGTATAATTGACTTAAAGGAAAAATTGAAGACTCGGCTGAACATAAAAGTAATTTAAAACCGATGGCAAACAAACAGACAATCAAAAGGCAAAAAGTATTCGCGACTCACGACAAGTGCTGAGCGAAAAACAAGACTCGAAACTCACAAAAGAGTTGAGGAAAAAGTTGTCCGAAAGAAAAACAAGAAATCAGTTATTAAAATGATTTGATTTCAGATCAAAAACTAAAGGAAATAAACGTTTCCTAACTTTTGCTCAGTTTTTCTCAAAAGTGTTTTTCTTTTCTTTCTTCCAAAACAATTACGGAACCGATATTTTTAATCAATAATTTCGTACAAATAATTACCCCGATATCTGAGTTCATCGTTTGATTGAAGAAAAATTATTGGAAACCCGGTGTCAGAAGCAATACATTTGTTATATTTAAGTCCATATCAATGGTCCAATCAATCAATTATTCTGTATTTAGATCCGATTTCAATGGATTAAAAGCAAACTTTAATTTACAAGAATCGAAAAAATATATTATTATTATTAATTGATTTGTATTTCTTTCCGATTGCGTGCAACCAATGGTCTGACTATTTGTTACTTCTCTTTATTCGGCATTTATTTAAGCCTTGAGATGAGGCCTACTTTTAGTAGAGATTAGGTCATATTTTTAACCGATTCTGAGTTCATAATCGGAAAGTTGTCTCAAAAGCACAGGCTTTGAAAATAAACTGTTTTTGAATAAACAGTTCGGTCATTAACTCCGATAATTGCATTCATTTTCAACAAAACATAATTCAAAAATTTTATGTAAAACACAATAGAGTTTGGGATTAAGTTTCGTGTGTCTCTCCTCCACAGCACCGACCACTAAATTAATACTACATTTCATTCATTTGACTCTTAATACCAATAATTTTTTCGCTCAATTGAAACGAAATTCACAAAATTGTATTTCTTTTGTATGAAAAACAAAATTCAATTAAAACAAATTGATTTTCTATTTGTTTATAGATTAACTCAAACCATAAAAAAGTGTTTTCTGGAAATTTGAGCCAAAAATACGAAAAATTAGATAAAATCATTTAAGGGTTAAATTACCGTAAATTTCTTAAGAGGTTTGATCAATGGCTCAGTTCATTCACATCTAATCACAAGGAATTAAAGTCTGTTTTCTTTGAGTCAATTTGAAACACTATTTTTCATACTTTTCATCTTTTTATTTGAAATTATTATTAACCTCTTTCTGGTGTTTTTTATCAAATGAAGAAAAAGCGAAGAACCGATTCCTTTGAGTCAACATTAAGAGCAAAGATCTAAACGTTTTTCTTTAATCAATCGATTTGTCGATACTTTTATTCTCAGTTATAATAAATCGTTTGATAACTAACTTATTGTCCGATATATTCGAGCAAAAAAGTGTGTCATTTAATCAGAAGATAAACCATTTGAATACCGTTTCAAAGGCGAAGAACTTTCATCTCATTCACGAAAAGACTTTTATATTCTGAGCGACAAAAGAACTAACATTTCTGCCGATAATAGAAACACATTTTTAGGTATTCCTCGCATTTCTTTCATTGAAAAAGTGATGTCAATCCATATTCAGAAGCAATTTCCCAATTATTTTACTATTAGTCTAAATCTTTTGGGCTTTTTGTTCAATGAATTAAAAATTTTGTCTTTTGTTATGGATTTCAATAGCATTCAGTTATAAAAAGATTTGTATTCTTATTGACCACACAATAGCCCCAATTCCGGCACTAATTCTGTTCCTCTTTTCAGTCACTCCTCTCATATAAGAGATTTTTTTTCCAGAAAAGTGTTTCAGTAATTCAATTGTTAACGAAAAACAACATATTTTTCTTCTATTTTTATTCACAGATCAAGCGTTCAAATAAATGACGATTTTAGTTATGGTCTTCGGATTCACTCAAGAAATTACCTTGCAAATCATGACTTCTTTAATACAAAATATTTACGTTAAAAGTTGAGTAAATTTACTGAATTTCCAAACATTTACACAAAATGATAATCAGGAGAAAAGTAAAACAAATTTTATTCAAGTTTTCTATATATAAAAATTTGAATTTTTCCCAAGAATTCAATCATTAAAATTCCAGAAATTGAAATAATTAGTAGGTATTCTGAATTCAGCTCTGAATAATTATTTGCCAGCTCCCAACAAAACTGACTAGATAGAAATCGGACTTAAAATAGGGCCTGGATTGTTTTAAAACAGATTAGGATCAGACCAATTGAATTCAATGACCCAAACCATGGATTTGATAATTTTGTTCGAATTTAAATTAATTATTAAACAGAAACTATTAAATTCAATAATTTATTGTATCAATCATAATTTTGCAATTACAGATAAAATCAAATAAAAATGCTAGTTTAATCTGACAGAACTTGGGCAGACCAAGAATCATTTACTGAATTTATATTTAATAACCATTTGAAAGAAGTTTTATTTATTATTTATTTTGAAATATTTTTTTTCCTAAATGGAGTTTAAATCATTTTTTTGGGTATATTCGCGAAAAGTCATTACTCGGAGAGTTTGCCGCAAATAGTGTTATGGTTATTATATGTGAGTAATCATTGATAACAATACAAGTGTTGCAAATCCCTTACAATCAAAAAAGAAGAGATTTTGTGATGTTTTGATGTATAACACCTCAAACGAACAAATAAATGAACCTTGTTAACTCAAGAATGACCTCTAAACCAATTCAATTTACCGAATTAAAATTCAAAACGCAATCTCCAAATTGAACTAGACTGGACTAATTTCAGTTATCAATTCGATAATCTTATCTATTTGAAAATTTAAACCTCAAGGTGTAAAAGATTATTTAACTTGAAAAGTTATTTTCAATGCAAATTTCTTTGTAGTGTAACTTAGCATGATTAATTAACACATTAAAATAGGCCTTACTATGGAATAAATTATGATAAATAAAATTCTCATATTTTGATCAAAACTATCCATTCATTTATAATAACACTATTTATATAAAATGTGAAAAAAGAGAAAATACGAGACCTGACAGACCTGTGCCTCGAATCAAAATTGACTAACCATTGAAAGCACTAATTTTAACACTTCTTAGACATAAAGTATCACTAATTTTGGCTAATTTTTATCTAATAATCAATTTTACTGATTTTTATCAACTATTTCATCATTAATCACATGGAAACTGAAAAGGAGAATGAACTAGGCACCATAATTAAATATAATTAGCAGTGCAACCTCTTTGAGGCAAAACTGCTATAAATACAGAGTTACCTATCACATCTGATCTAAAATTGATTGATTCATTCTAAATGAGATGTGAGTTTATCAAGATGGTATAGAATTAGATCACTAGTTAATGATCGCAAGTAATTGAATTAATTTCTAATTGTTTCACTGAATAACTGATTTCTACGACAAAAGTGAGGACAAGAAGTGATAGGAAACTCAGTAATTGGCAGTCAATGACTCACAACGAAAGGTCTTTAACGCCGATCAGATCTCACACAAGATTTTTCGATGAAATTCTCACATAAATTCAGACTCAACTTGGCTTTCATTCAGCATTAGTTCCACAGGTTTTGCTTTTCGACAAAACAATAATTTGGAGCACACTATAGCACACCATAGCATACCATAGCTTCAGCCAAATTAGTAAAAAACATTTTACAGAAAGTAATTTATTAAATACTAATTGAAAGAATTGTTTCCAAAGAATATCACTTAAGTTATCTTTTTTAGACAAAAAATTAGTAATAAAATCAATTTTTCATATTTTCAACGAATTCTAGGCTAACATTAGAGAAAATGAGCCCAAAAGTTGATAGATTATTAATTTGAAGATTTCAACCCAATCGGTGTACTTAAGTTTTATTACTATTTGTTTACATGAATTAAAAGACAAATGATATCGAAAAAAGTAATTGAGAACAGAATAAATAGATATCCAATAAAATTAAGACCAATATAATGGACTCCAAAAAACATCCCATTATTTTGTAACCAATTTTCCAATATTTAGTCAAAAGGCAATAGAATTGGTATAAAATTGAATCGTTTGTCAATACTCGCGATATTGCATGACTTCAACACTTAATCAAACTCTAGTTAAATCATTAAGGGATGTGCAGAGGAACAGCCTTTTCGGCCAAACGCAACATTTTTTTTCCTAACCATTAGCCAAAGGTATAAATAAATTCAATAAAACAAAAAATGTATTTACAATTCAATCAGATATTGAATGAAATAAATATTCAAACGCTTATAATCTATTTATCTAAAAAAGGATCTTGCATCTTAATATTCTATTTTCTATTCTTGTTCCAGTGCTTACCTCAATTAGTCTTCTGCACTAAATTACATTTGGAATTCGATTGGTAATTTAATTTAGCCGGGTGTAATTTTAAAAGGAAACCATAATTATAGGGTATTATATGGTTTTCTATAAATATATTTGTGAATGAGAGGGGTTTAGAGGGGTTTAACACATTTCTTATCCAAAGAGAAAAATATTTAATTCTAATCAAAATTCATTTTTAGGAAAAACAAAACGTTTTGAGAACTGATTCAGTCAAATGTTGTTGACCTGCCTTTAAGGGGAGTGCTATTACTGGCGCTATTGGTCTGTTGGCCGGCGTTTGGCGCTGTTTAATGCAAAGAGAAAAACGCTTTAAATATGAATTGGAATCTCTCTGTGGAGTCAAACAGAAGGAACAGTCAAAGAGACACCACTTCTAATAAACTATATTTTCTGTTATGAAGTCATATACTTGACTGACTTTAATGGTTGTGTTTCGGAATCACTAGCAATGGTTGTGCTGCCACTCAACCGTCAATTCCTGCTTTTTCGAAATATCTGGGGCTGACATAAGCACAGCATAAGCACAGGCAGAGCTCACAGCTCTCGCTCTCCGATCTATCTCTCTTTCACTTCAGAACTGCAGCAGAATTTGTCTCAAACACCGCTTCAAACGATTCGTTAAATAATTTGGTTTTCATAAACCATTTTATGAATAATTTTCTCTTCGATTCCGATTTAAATGTGTTTTTCAACGAATCGCCTAAAAGTTTGATAAAAAATTTTTGCTTCAAAAAAGTTGTTATGATTTTTATTGATTTCTGTTCGATGGGGGCATTGCTTCCAAGTGTTTCACAATATTTTCTTTTCATATGATTTCTGCCAACAAATAAGAAAAGTTTATTTCTTAAAGTGATTCTCAATTGAAAGTTGAAAACAATTTTTTCTGCTTTTGTTTTAAATATAATTTTGACGATTCGTGCAAAAAACACTCGAAAGTTATCTTTTATATAAACTCATTCAACTTTTAGACACTTTTAAGTACTTTTTAAATGCTTTGTTTCTATTAAAATGTGTTGAAATTGTGTCAAATTTGGCCTCTTTTTGGTGTTATTTCAACGAAAATAGTGATATATAATGTCTGGTAAAATGTCTTATTTAATGTTTACACAAGTCTTCAGTTGAGACCTATCATCGATTAAATAGAGTGACGACAACCCAGAAGAAGAAGAAGAAGAAGAATGAAATGTGAAGTTTATTCAAATAAATATCTGTCTCTTTGTTATAAAAGATAATTAATTAATGAATAACTGAATTCTATGAACAAAAGTCTTCAAAAATCAAAGTCATATCTGAAGAGGAGATCTCGAATTAACGGCAAGTTTTTGTCGGAATAACTGTTTTGCCAGAAATCGCATTAAAAAACATTTGTAAGTATGAAGAAAATACATTTGTGTGAAGACACCCAACAATTTGGTTCATTTAATGTCTATCGACGCAAGACTTCCTCACTTGACATTGAATTGTTAGCTCACCTGAACTGAAAGTTTACCCGAAATATGATTAAAAAAAATTGTTTTCTGCATAAAAACAGTTGAATTTGATTTACATAACATTGAAATCTAATTCTCTACTAAACTATTATTAAGGAATCGTTTCGTCAGTTTCTTCAATTATTTTTTTCTCGGCTCCAAATTGTTGTTTGAAATGTGGAAATGTTGTGCCATTTATACTCAATCGCATCGTTTGTAATGTTGTGTGCTTTGGGTTACCCTCTCGTCAACTCATTTAAGACAACGACGATTAGCGCTGACATTAGTGCAGATAATCGGACTCTAGATTACAATCAGACAGATATCACGACTGAGACTATCTATGATTTGGAACATTTCAATGTCAGTACCGGCGGTGAAAATGAAACTCTTGACGGGGATCTAAGTGCCAGCTCTGCTCAACAGTTGACATGGGTCAGGTCGACTGATGGCAAACTAATAAGTGTCAAATCTGACTCAATCCGAAACTCGAGTCATTTGAAAAATTTGCTAAAAGTTTTCAACAAAAACGGCGAGAAAAGAGAGGACTTGGATCTGGGACTCCCTCCAGACATCGCACACGAGTATATCGATACTGTGAATCCGCCTAAATTCCGAATACCAGTGCAATATAGTGGACACCACCACTACATTACAACATCAATATCGCCAATCGCTCCCTACGAAGGGAACCCTTATATCAACCGTTTGCAGAACGCGGGCAGTACTCTCGTTAAGACCAAAACTAACTATACGTCGACACAAAAGCAAAGCCAGAGTCCCAATGATTTGCAGCGAAATATAGATTTGGCGACTCTTCTCAAAGCAGAGTTGGACGCAAAGAAGGATGAGTTGGATCAGAGTAATGTGTATACCCCGGCCCCTAATCTGTTTGCTCTGTTGCCAACTAAGACAGACAATCCCTTTGTGGACAGTAACTATAAGTCGCCAAATCGCGTTAAGACCAGTACTCACAGGCCTTACGTGACTTCGCCCAGTAGTGTGAACCACATTCACGCTAACCCAGGCAATAACCATATGGGACAGTTTGTCTACAGCGACGGAATGCCGTCCATTCGAGTGAATGTGGCCTCAAATAAGCCAACATTTACGGTGACCACTCCCAATAGCATAAGTTTCATAACGACGTCCAGTGCCACCAAAGTAGTAGTCATGAAAAGCACGTCCACTTCTACTACTGCCAGACCGGTTCAGTATACCAAGATGAAAATCAAAACAATGAGCACAAGCTCTACAACGAGATCGACACCGAAAACAACGACAACCGCCAAAACAACTAAAGCGCCGACTGTTTTGATATCGACAACAATTGCTAACAAAAACAATAGCAATAGCACTGACTGGTCGTCACGGGTTAACGACCAGACGAATGACAGGTCCAGTGAGTCCAAAGACTCAATTAATCAAATCATTGGATTTAAAGAGAGCACAGGTAGTCAGTCACACGAGCCATACATTAATGAGAATACAATACTGCGTTCGCCGAAGAATAAAAATAAAGTCGTTTCCGAAGACGATTACACTTCCACTGAAAGCACAGCCAATAAAACAGAATATTCAGACTTCGACTATGCGGACAATTCAGCCATTAATCCCAATTATACCGTTCCCGATGGCTTTGCTGACTATCCAGGCGCTAACTATAGGTTAACCACAGAAAGGTTGGCCTATATTCTGATCGGCTCGTGTTGTGCCCTTTCTATTCTGTGTTTGATTGTGGTCGCGATGTCTGTCAGATGTCGTGATATGTGTGATGAGTACCGGTCCTGGAAGAAGGCAGAGAAGGCAGCCCTGCGTTGGCAAAGACATCAGTACCGTTTGGCGCACCACCAACAGGACCTCTCACGATATTTCCGTACACCTGTTGAGCCGAACTCTGAGGTAACTACAAGACCGGCACCGAATGTAATGACAGCGCCGGCGCCTTTATATGGCGGGCCCACCTGCTGTCACTGCATCAGTTGCTCTTCTTCGTGGCTGTTCCGCGATGTGAACAAAGCTGGTAGAGAGTGGTGTTGCCAAAGGGGTTATTATAATCCTGCGCCCCGGGGTAAATTGCCTTTCGGTGCGGCCTCCAGTGTCAACACATTTATGCCTCGATATGCAAATAACCCGAATAATAATCCCAATAATAACTGTTGTGATGATCACGAGGGAGACACCGACTCTCTCAATACAAGCGAGCTTTTAGACACCCATCAGCACAACCGACAGCACAACTTCAATGAGTGCAACTCATCCAATACCCGAACAGAGCAGACACAGCGCCGGCAGCAGCTCAGACGCATCGCACAGCCCAATGGAAACCAAAATTGGATCCATTCTTCAGAAGTGGACGACTTCCACAAAAAGCACAGTAATCTGAATAACATTCCCCGAGAACAGCCCAATATGAATAACTTCAGGGCCCGAAACAGACAGATCGGGAACGAAAACATTGTCGTCTGGAATAACAATAACGACGAAAGACTTATCTGACCATTAATTCTATGATAATTGATATTATTGTCAATTATCCCAAACATTATCTAAAAACAAATCTCATGTATTATATAATCTGTTATTACTCTTAATCGCAATAAATGTCAAACCAATTCATATCAGATATAATGTCTTACTTCGAGTTCCGGACCTTATCTATAGTCATCTCATTTATTATTCAAAAACTCATTAATATTAATACATTGTAGAAGAGAAAGACATTTATAGATTGAATTATATGAATATCACGTTTCAGATCGTAATCACAAATCCAATTAAACAAAAGTATCATGATGAATTTAGTTAATGAGAGTGAATGTGAGCGATATTTTTGGTAATTTTACGGATATCTAAAAATATTCAAATCATTCATCGATCAGAAAAATCCGAAGAAATTAAACTGATTATAATCTCCAAGAATAATATAATTGAGGCAAAAAATAAATACATTTACCGTAAATGAGGAAAACAAATAAAACCATTCTTGGTTTTTATTGTGGTATCAATCAAAAAGTCTATAAATAATCTTGGTACAAGAAAATGTTACCTTCAATCTAATTAAGGTCCAATAATAAAATATTGGGAAATAAAGAAATTTAAGCATTAATTTTTATAATCAATTGATTGGCAATAAATTTTGATATAAATTCTGATGGATTATTCAAATTGGAGTCAAGAGTAAGGCGACTAAAAAAGTGGACCAAATTTAATATCGATTTTATTGCTTAAGAAAATGATTTATTAATTAGTTTTGTTTATTACTGTCATTTGATTTATAGTCAAACAAACATTTTACGAGTATTTCTTCTCTTTTTTGTTGTCTCAGAATTTGAGTCAAATAATAACTGTTGACTGAATTTATTGGTGAAAATGATTGCAATGCTATGCAAAACACTTTTCATGCATTGATTCCTTTCGCGTTTGTATCCAAAGTTCAGAATCTATTCTTTCAAATCTATTATTGAGTTCAGAAGCAAAACAAAATATTTTGAAGACTGAAGAATGAAAACTTAATTAAAGATATTTCTATTATATTATCGCTTTTGCAGTGGAAAAGTCACAGGAAAGAGCGCTCATCGACCCGTTCAACGGCCTAACACTCCGGGTCTAAGACTAATCGCTCCGACTGTAAGCCTAACCAATTAGACAAATGCGAGCAAAAAGAATGCGTTCACCAGTGGTGAAAAAAGCCCGGCTATATTGAGAATCATTTTTCATCAAGAATAAGATAAGATATATGATCCATTGAATTTTGTCTCGATTATCACCAGTGAAAAAAAGTATAATATTCTCAACTTTTTTCGTCACACAATCGAAAAAATTTTATTTATTTTCAATTCTATTATATTCTGCTTTAATTAAACAGCGATCAGACTATTTGTTGCATTTGGTCGTCAAATACCTTTTGTTGGCTTTCATTCTGTTCAAACACTTTTATTGAACTACTGATCAATTGATCGGTAATTACTTTTTCTAATAAAAACCAATTTATTGTTAACGTTTGCCACGAATTCAACGAATGGCTAACCCTTTGTGTCTAATATTTTAATTATATATTCAAATGAATATTTTTAACGGAAATGAGTTCAGAGAATATGTGTTATTATATCAGGAAATCAGTTGTCAAACAAATATCTACTGAAAGGTCTTTTCTTTGATTGTTTTGGTCCCTAATAAAGGAGATAAACAGAAGAGCCTTATCTGACATTCAATACGATGTTTAGTCTATAGACTAAACCAAAAGATAACTCTTCGGGTGAAACAATTGTGACCTTTTCTGAAGGGCTTACAGTTTGTGGGGAACGCCACAAATGAAATATAACTTATTGTTTGCCACAAAAAATCTTTAGAAAACTGAATTTTGAGATAAAAATTATGTTTTTGTCACAAACTGTGGGAAACTTTTATCTTATTTGTGAAAATCCAATAAATTAATGAATTTCTGAAAACTTTTTTATCCTTTGATTCGATGATAAAACAGAAAAGTATTTGGTTTTGAAATACGAGAAAAAAATATATCCCTAAAAATCAAAACAGTTTGTGATCTTCTCATTGAGAGACACATTAAGACAGACAATAGTTGTAATGAAATATATGTCATCCCATCAAATAAATTGATTGAATTAACGAAGCGAACCAATACTTTACCATCAATTTCATCAGGATGTTTTTTTTTGCTCCGCAGATAATTTAAGGCTTCGACACATTGGGGGCTGAAATTTTGAGACCCTGTCCTCTCATAGGAAGGGTCAAAAAGAAAAGTTGAGCGCAAAAAATCAAATTACATCTAATATTAGAAACGATTTTATTTGATTAAAAATTATTTTGCGGAACAAATATTTCGATTCAATCAGAAACTGAGATCAAATCAAAAAATTTACAATTGATTAAAGTCTGAGAGAAAACAGTGAAATGCCTCTTAAAATTGAGTCTTGCTCCATTTGGAGCATATAAATCACTGAATTGATCTAAAAATAGAATTAATTTATTATTAGTATTATTATTATTACTTTGATTGGAAGAAAAGAATATAATTCAGTAACGAATGGGAACTACTTTTCCTCTTTTTCTCCGTACAAAAGAGGAAATTAAAAAAAAAGAGAAAATTAAAACCGAAATAGTATTTAATGAAAAATTTTATTTTGTTTCACTTTTTTTAAACTCTTATAACAAATATTTACTAATTGTAACCCATATTTAGCTAATAAAAGGTATAATTTTTGTTTGATTTACTGGAATATCGATCACAAAACACTTCTGAAATAACATTAACTGAAAAATTAACCATAAAATTGAATTTATGTCTCTTTTTAATAGCGCTATAAATACAGGAGTTGTGACACAATTTGTTTAACTTAAACCCGAATCACTTTTTCTTCAAAAAATCGGGAAAATTGCGAACAAAAACACATAATTATTAATAATAATAATTTGAATTCCGTTTCAATTATTAATATCAGAGTATTAAATGTGTTCTAATTATATCGATTTAATCAAATAAATCTTAATTATCTTCACACAGGAAAACATTAAACTCTAATAAATTGTTATTTTTTCAAAATAAATAATATTTGATTCTATGAGAATTTAGAGATAATAATTATATTTCCATAGGAAAGCAAAATCAAAACATTGGGGACAATGACTTCAATATTTCAAAACTTATTAAAAAATTATTGAAACGAAAGTATGGATGAGTACTCATAACTCTTGGGTATCTAATTGAATCAAGCATGATCATTTCTTTTCTAGTTTTCGATAACAACAAGTCCTACAAAGAAAAGTCGAGAAGTGATTAGTTTTTATACTTTGAATTCAGAGATGAAATCTTATATTAATTGATTGGAAGACTCGAAGGCAATGGTTGTGACAAATAGACCGTCAATAGAGATCATTAGGACTCATATTCAAAGAGTCGAGGTATAGATTGTGTCCCAAATTCTCTATTGTCTAACAATTTTTGACAATCACTTGTTTTTCTTTTGTGATAAAAACAAACCTTTTGGTGAATTTAGAGTAAAACTTGAAATTCAGTGACAAAAAGACTAATTATTTTCGACGGAATTAAAAGCGAATCCAAACAAAAATGTTTATGAATTCAGTGTCGACTCAATTGGTATTTGAAAAGTCGATCACAAAGTCTCAAAACTAATGATTATTTAATAGCAAAATAATTGAAGCCTTGACTCTGTTCTGAGGTATGAGCGGAAAAAATTTTGAGCTGATTAATAGCCAACCCATAGAAACCGGAATATTTTGAATCTTCTTATAATTGAAAACAATTCATTGATCACTAGATTTTGTATTAAAGACACTTTAATTGAAGGATATACTAATACCCAACCCAATCGATTGACTGTCAGAGGCCAGTGATCTCCTAATTACATAATAGTATCTCTTTTCAATGTCTTTGAGCGGAATGTACAAGGTTAGATGAAAATAACCCATATTAGGCGAAATTAAGCAACAGCAGGGAAGAGGGTAAATTATGTATATGTTTTAATTACAAGGTATGTTCTCACAATTTGAAACGAATTAAAATTATATTCGCGGCGCTATTATTAACACATTTACTCAATCATTAGAGAAAACTTATAATTAATTTTAATTTGTTTTAATCCTTTAAATTCTTTTAGTAATAGACTATTAGAGACCTACAGACACACCGAAAGCTATAGGATTTCCTATCAATGGGTCAAATACTTCAGTTTTGATTAATGGTTTCAGTATTAATTGACAATTAATTGGTCTAATTTGAAGTGATCAAGTACATTTCCTAAAAACAACTTTTACTGGAGTTAAAAAAAATAAATAAATTGGAAAATAATTGCCTTAAATCGAGGAAAATGTCTAAAATGGTTGACTTCTCTGAATTTTAAGCAGATGTTAATCATGACTAAGAAATGAATTATTCAAATAAATTGCAAAAGAAGATGAACTAGCTAACTATCAAAATGGATATTTTTGTATTTCGGTTCTCAATTAAAATAATTTCAAATTATTTTTGAACTAAACTTGCAATTCATTCGATAACAACTAATTAAAACGATCACTGATTTGTAATCAAGTTTTTATCTCAATTGATCATGAGCAATTAATAAATCAATCCAGAAGTTATCAACAATTAAATTATCTTGTTAATTATAAGCGATTAATTTCATTGATCATTAAATACCTTTTTTTAGATCTTGGTCTAATTAATAATGACCAAGCTTATTAATAGACAATCAATTATAAAAAAAAAATAGTTTTAAGGCAATAAATGAATACTTTATTTAATTGGATTATAAATGATTTCAATGAATAAATTCGTTGTTTAGTAAATATATCGTCGAATATATATAACTCGGAGTCAAATAAAACATTTAATAAAACAATTGATTTAAAACTCGAGTCTCCGAACGAATCGCTTAAATCGAGAGAAGAGATGAAAACTAGAAAATCGTTTTAATAGGAATTCAAACCAATCGACAAATATTTGTCTGTTATTTAAAACAATAACAAATGTATTGCTTGTTATGAACTATAATTAAGTCGAATAATGGTTTTGAGAAATTGTTGGCCAAGTCTTCGATGTTTTACTACTTCGATGACGTTTATTATCCAAATATAAAATGGGTTTTAAACATAATTAGCGGTCATTTGCGTCAACGCTTTCCTTTGAATTTTCTCTTCTCGAGTAACTTATTATTAGTGGTCTCAAGATTTTTAAGAGTCAACTGATCGTCAAAGTCTACTCTCATTGTTCTCAAAGCCTGAGTCATCTCTTCCTGTACTTCAGGCCATTGTTCCTGATCTTCGCGAAGGACTCGCACAGAATGGAGAGGTGTTTGCGGAACTTCTGCGTAGCGCTACAAATATGATAAAAGTATTTATTAATTTCCAATAAATGAAAGTCAATATAACATTAAGAGTGGAATAAATGCATTATTCAAAGGGTTAAGGCATTCACTTTAATGGGTTATTGTCTGCAACTAATTGTAGTTCAATAGTATTGCAATAAATTAGTTATTTATGTATTTCGGATGTCATCCCATTTGGGGAACAAATCGGGATTCAAAGTGTGAGAAATTGATGGAAATTATTGCAAATATGAGTGAAATGAAGTGAAACTCACAGCAATCCAATTGTGTTTCATCACATTTTCTATGGTTAGTCGTTGAGCCGGATCTGTCTTCAGTAATCCCTTAATCAGATCCTTAGCTGCAAAATAATTTCCAATTAGATTTGAGGTAATTCTCTATTATTTACATTTACTAACCATCTCTTGAAACGTGTCTCCACTCAGGATCGGGAAAGTCGTACTGTCCCGCTCTGATCCTCTTCTTCATTCCGGGCGAAATGGCTAACCCATGATTACTATAGAATGGAGGGTAACCGCAGAGCAATATATACATAATTACTCCCAAAGACCACAAATCGCTAAAAATAGAGACAAATAAAGAGTTGAGACAAAAGAAACAAAAAGTTGATTGATATGAAATACCAGCTCTTATCGTATTTTTCTGGTCCCAACACTTCTGGTGCGACATAATATGGTGTATAACACGGAGTCTGAAGGGATAATGTGTTTGATGTCTCCTTCGCGAAACCAAAATCAGTTAACTTAAGAACTCCTAAACTATCGCTTCGGGTATATAAAAGATTTTCTGGTTTGACGTCCCGGTGCGCGATATCCATGGCGTGCAGGTATTGTATGGCTTTACAGATGTCATGCATTATCTCTGCGGCTTCCCGTTCGGTGAATGCGTTCTCAGCCCTGTCCTGAATCCGTTGGAACAGTTCTCCGCCTTCCATACTATCAATGGAAAAGACAATTAGTAACCAATGAAATGAATTATAATTCAATAGACAAACCATTCCATAACAACGAGAATACATTTGTGTCCGCCGTAAGAGTTCTCATAGACATCGATGACATTAACGATGTGTTTGCAACCACTGGCCCTCCAATGGAGTTCCACTTCTCGACGCGCTTTACTGCTATCGCGTAAAACCTACGAAACAAATACAAAAATAAATATTCCGAACAAATATTTCTTTGACTAACGCTTAGGTTTGAGTGATATTTAGTTACAAACTATTCATAACGCCTTACATAACGAATATAACTATCAGTTTCGACACTTAAGTGTTTTTTCTATAATTAACTCGAATCTGGAGTTCAAAAAATTATAGTCGAGTTCACAAATGCACTAATTTTTACGCCAATTATACAATAATGAGATCGCAGTTCAAAACATTTGATTATTTTTGTTGGCATTAATATCTGGTATTACTCAAGTGACAGTTTGTTTAAGAGCCAATTTATTGGCAAAATTTAGCCCCGATTCAAATTTTTGCAGGATCAAAACAACAGATGAACTGACTTATCATTAGGTCTGCACTTTTCGGGCCAACAGTTTCCTTAATGAATCTCAAAGTTTTAATTATTTCAATATAAATATTATGATTAATAGTAAGCAACGAATTAATTGTTTTATTATTTATTGAAACATATTTGTGAAGCATTTCATTGATTGCGAAACAGTTTATTTAAGGACAGAATAATTCAATGAATTTGTTTATTCATAAAACATTTGGCAAATAATTAGATTTCACTTCTTTGACACAACTCTGCAATACTTCTCATAAGAAAAAATTTAAAATCTTGTGATGTAATGGATATGCAATTCATTCAAATAATGATTTGTCTTTTTTAGTGAAAATTATCAATCGATAGATACCATGTTGAGGGAAACAATACCCTTGCAATCTCAGAAATAAGGAACAATTGTCTATTGTTTCAAATGAACATTAAAGTCATTCTTCAGGTTTCAATTTGGAGTAAACCTATTGCTCCACAATTTGCAAACATTTTGTAAACAAACTTATTTAAAACTCATCCTATTCTACATTTATAATGATTTGAGTCTAGGAAATTGATATAATACCAGGAACAGAGACAACATGTTCAAGTCTATTATCTTAGCCGGGGTTGTATGTGGAAATGACAAATGATAACTTTTAGTGCAAATATAGATAAATAATTTCATTAATAGAGAATTATGTCAAACATTTGCCATATATTCACGAATTCATATGCTATTAAAGCGAGGCTTTACTGAAACACCAATTAAATGGGCAAAAGTCATATCCATTGGTGATTATCGACATTTGTTTCTAACTTCAAGGCTGTCACTCATATCACAAGAGTTATGGCAAAAATTAAAATAATAAATAAATTAAACAATTATAGCATCAGAACTGAAAATACAATACAATGTAGAGAAAGGAATTTGCGGTTCAAGACATTTAACATTTAAAGCATTGAATTACAAGACTTTAAACACTATTTTCAAAGTTAAATGAAATCTATGGAAAATTAGGAAATTTCTTGTTTACTAAGAAAATCCAAGATTTCAATAAAAGTTGGCTTCAGATAATCAAATGACGTCTAATAATATTTAAAAATCCAAATTTCAATCAAAACGATGTCATCGCCAACACATTTAAGACACAAATGTTTCAAATAGTTTTCCAATTATTCAAAACCAATGAAAATAATCTAAACTATTGACAGATATATTTGAATTCAACCAATCGATAGATAGTCTTAAAACTCCAAAACTTTTATTAGGAAAACAAACAAAAGAAATGTTAATTGAAATTAAATTTAATCTAAACTCTAGTCTTGAAAATGTATTTTCGACTTATATTTTCCTCTTAGTCTAATCATTTGGTGTCGGCCCTCATGAGTAACTCCTGTTGTCGATCAAAAATGTCATTTACTTATACTTTGATGAAAACCCCAATTAAAAAGTGAAACTGAAAATCAGCGAAACTAACAATACTTTTACATCTTTTGATTGAAAGCCCACACATTTCAACGATTTATAAATAAATTAGTTATAAAATAAATTGTAATAAAACTATTCGAGGAAATCGCTGTTTTTCAGAGCAATTTGTTTCAAGTGATCCGAACAATAGGTTTGAAGTCATCCTATTTTATAGGAAATATGAATAATGCAAATCAGTTGCTATACTTCTCAACGCTTTTAAATCCGAGAAAAATATTAATTTTTGTCAAATAATAAATTAGTTGAAACTCTTAATGAAAAACCTCTTTTTCAAGGGAATGACTCATTGAAAACATTATAATTTGTAACTTAATTTTGAGGGACAAAGAGCGCCGACAGCTCTTCGGCCGTAGTTATTAACTTTTACCTCGAATTTCATCGGAAAACCGATTATTTATGAGCATGCAACTCGATCCAAGAGTAAAAGGTTAAATTTCATTACACTAATAGAGTTGGAAAGTTTGGATAATTATTTTTGTTTATGAGCCCACTTCCCACCCATTCCCCAGACATTTATTATTCTTTTGTCTGTATATTAGTAAAGTTAACCATCAAATAGTGGAAAGACTCCTACTTTTTGCAAACAAATAATAAACGAAACGATAACGATATACAGAGTATTATCTCTTGAAAAATGTGAAAAATTCAGCAAAAAGTCGAGGAAAGTGATTGATATTAAGATTTTTGCAAAAAACAAGATAGTCTTCAACGAAAGCGAGTCATGAAAATTAAACAGAACTCAAATAAAGTGCAAAAATTCGGGTAAAAAGTGAATAAAAAGTAAACGAAAGTGAAAGGCATTCATGTCTTGAGGCATACCTTTAGCGCAAACTTCTGTCCATTGATTTTATGCCAACACTCGACAACTTTGCCATTGATTCCAAGACCCAAAACCTTTTCGGTGATTTTATAGTCATTAGTGATTGGATGTGTCTTCGCTTTAAACAGCTTTTGAGACATAATATTGACTTTCGTTAAAAAAATTGTTTAGAAAAACAAACAAAACAAAAACGACTTTAAAATTGAAAACTCAGACACTTTTGTGACTGAAGTGTAACTGAACTCAAACTAAGACTGAATTAAACGAAAAAATAACAAAAATAATTAAAACGAGTGATAAAAGAAATATTTGTTCAATAAGTTACACCTCGTTGTATGAAATCCACTGTTTTAGTGCTTAAAATAAAAAATTTCCCAAATTATTACTGAATAGGCTATGAATTGGTTGAGTGTATGAACGCATTGCTATCTTAAGGACTAATATCAGGTTTGAGAGTCATTTCTGTGACGAAAACCAACCAAACGTTGCGTCATTAGTCACGTGACTCGTGTGTCGCACTGTGTCTGGCAGTCACTCAACGCAAACCAGTATTTACTCAATAATTAATTCATTGCACAATAGATATGACACTTATTGAACTTTTTATCATCTGTAAGAACTTAATTCTCATTGTGTATTACTGAAATCAAGCCATTATAAGAGGAAATTATACTCTTGTTGCATTTTGTATGAAGCACACCCCCACTATGCCAACCCCGGGAATACCCCCCAAAAGCTTTATGTTTAAAAATTACGTTTTGTTTATGTTTTTAGGGAAAACATGTGACTAACATATGATTGGGCTTTAAATTTAAATAAACCATTTGTTTACTTCTTAAGAGATTAACCGTAAAATAGCGGTAATTATGTCCAAACAAATGAAAGCAAATTTGTTTAAAATTATTATTAATGACAATTTGGATGAATTCACTTTGGCTTCAAAGGCGTTGCAATCCTTGAATGACGTGATTAACGAGAAATCGTCGGATAATTCACTTCATTTGTGTTCAATCTTTAATTCAATTAAAATCATTGAATATTTGTTGACTGATTGTGTCCAACAAATTAACTTCAATTTGAGGAATAGAGAGGAAAAGACTGCTCTCCATCTGAGTTCACAATACAAACACTTGAGGTGTTGTCAATTGATTCTTAAGAATAAGCAGACAATTGTTGATTCGCTCAACAGATCCGATTGGAGTCCGTTATTGTTGGCCTTAACTAAAGATAATAACCTGGAAATTGTCAAACTGTTGGCCGAGAGTAAAGCAAGTCTTGAGCTGAAGAATAAGGATGGCTGGAACTGCTTTCATATAGCGGTCAGAACTGGATATCTGCCACAAATACAATACCTCTTAGACTGTGATCCAAAAGTGTGTGACACCAGAAGCAGAACCAATAGAAGTCCATTACATACGGCAGCCCTTAATGGCGACCATTCAGTGGTACTCTTCTTGTTAGACAATTGTCGCTATGAATGCGATCAAAGAGACTCTTGTGGTATAACACCTTTTATGGAGTCTTTAAGAAATAATTGTCCGGAAATAAGTCGACTTTTAATAGAAAAACAGAAAATAAATCCCTATTTGAGCGACAATTTGGGCCGAAATGGACTCCATTTGAGCGCCGAATGCAATGCAATCGATTCCATCAAATATTTAGTAAATGAACTCAACTTTGAAATTAATTCGGTTACAAAAGTCGGAGACTTAACTCCTCTCCATTTGGCGGTTAAAGAGGGACACATTCACACCATTCAACTGCTTCTGGATTTGGGCGCAAATACCAATCATAAGGACAGCAAAAATAGAACTCCTTATGAGTTGGCGGTTGTCCTCAAACGAGAGGAATGCCAACAACTTCTTCGCTAAACTTTTATTGAAAGTCATCTGAAATGCGCGACAATTGTGAGAAAATTAAATAAATTGAGAAATCGATGCATTATTTCGTATATTTTGGTTAAATGAATGGAAAACATCTAAAAAGTATATTCAGAGACATAGACATAGAGAATGGCTTTAGAAGACCCGCCGTAAAGGTTTCCGTGATATAACTTGACCTCCAGTTCCAATTCAATGTCTTGCGGGCCTGGAATTGGTTTAACCAATGAAACCATTGCCTCATTGAAAGCCACTCTTCTTAAGTGAAAGTTTTCTTCTGTGGCGGGAACCACACCATAAGCGCCTACCTTTGCTGATACCATTTTGAATTCAAACTGGACAGTAGTCACTGAGAGAACGGGTCCTCTCATTGTGAATAAGTTGAGATAACCGGTGGTGGGTATTGTCATATTTGAAGTGAATGTCAAATAATTGTAAGAGTAAGCCAACGGTTCCCTTAAGTCTTCAGAAACACACGACTGGTCCTTACAGACGGCTGTTCCATAACTTTTCTTACAGCGACTAAATCGATATTTCAAATAAATATCAGAATAAAAGAAAGCCTCGACTTTGCAAACCTCTTATGACTTTTATCCCTTTCATAGCCCGGGGGACAGACCAGTCGATTGCATTTATAGCTTCCTCTTGTGTTCAAACAGTTCTCATCTTCGCCTCTACAGTGAGTTTCGCACTCATTTATATCTGATTTTAATAAATGTCAATAAATTAGTGATTGGGAACAACCCATTAAGTTGAACAAACCGAGGCAGGTTCTGTTATCCGGTGCCAGGTTATAGCCATAAGGACAGGAGCAACGAAAAGATCCCGGAGTATTATAACAAGTGCCGACGCAAAGGTAAAAGTTGTCGGACACTTTCTTGTCAGCGAACTCTTGGCATTCGTCGACATCAATGCACGTCCTCTTATCGTCTGCCACTCTGTATCCCGACTCACAACTGCACTGATAGGAGCCCCAAGTATTGAAGCATTTGTGGGAACAGGTGTTATATCCCTCGCACTCATTGATATCTTTGCAAAAGCGTCCGCTACCGTCCTCTTCAAAGCCAGGTTTACACCGACACCGATACGAGCCCTCAGTGTTTAAGCAATCGGATGTGTCCGGCGAACAGACAGTTGATCCGTATCGCTGACACTCGTCTATGTCTTCACAAACTCTGTCCTGATTGAGAATATAACCCAAAGGACATTCGCAAATGTAATTTCCCGGTCGGTTGCGACAGATTTGTCTGCCTGTGCACATATGGGTCCCCAAAACACACTCATCAATGTCTTCGCAGGCATTTCCTAAAAGATTTGCAACTTTTAGTCAAATAAGAAAATAATAAATAAATTTATACCATATTTATTGAGTTGATAACCAGGAGTGCAATAATGGGAACACCTGAAGCTGCCCACAGTGTTAACACATTTCTCATTTGGAGCGCACGGGTTGTTCAGACATTCATTAATATCCATACATCTGTTGTATGTATAGTTAAACATCTTTCCGGCGCCGCACTCATTGGTCTGACAGGTGCCGTCACTCAGTAGATGGTAACCCGACGGACAACTGATTCGATCGCATTTAAAGGACCCGTCAATGTTTCGACACTCGAATCCTTGTCCACAATTATGGTTATTAATCTCACACTCATTGATGTCTTCACATAAGTCTGTCTCTGCATTAATGGTATAACCAGTGCCGCAGTCCTGTACTCGAACGCAGTGATAAGAACCGATAGTATTGTCACATCTGAGAGAGTTGTGACAGGAATGGGTCCCAATTTGGCATTCGTTCACATCCTTGCACTCACCCGTCAACACATCTTTGGTATAACCGGCCTATTATTGGGATATAATTGTAATGTTTGAACAGAATAGGATCGCCTCTCTATACCTGACAATAGCAAACATAGCTTCCAATTGTATTACGACAGGACTGGTCTCTAAGACAGGGCTTATATTCGGTTTCACACTCATTGATGTCTTCGCATTCTCGCGACCATCTGTTCCTTTTGAAGCCTGTATTGCAATCTTCTTCTCGAATATTGGATGACTTCATTGGTATGCAATTGAAAGAGCCGTCAGTATTGACGCAATTATGAGTCGACAAATTGCAAGAGTGTTGACCTATACGGCACTCATCTATGTCTTCGCATTGATAGGTAAGTTTGGAGAATCTGAAGCCAGTCCTACATTTTGTCGGATCTATTATTCTCTGTGTAGTTGTGCTTTCGGTAAAGGTTTCGACCACTTGTTCGCAATAATAGCCGCCAATAGAGTTGATACAACTCTCAATAGGTTCCTGGCAATTGTACTGATTCTCAGCACATTCATCGATATCAATGCAATCCCTGTCCCCATTGGGTCCCCTCTTGAAGCCGGGCGGACAGGTATTGCCGATCATTATGCAAGTGAATGAACCCAAAAGATTTTTGCAGACATGTGTTAATCGATTGCAAGTATCGCTTCTTTCGAAACATTCGTCGGTATCTCAAAAGAAAGCGAATAAGAGTCAAGTTTTAACTCAAGAGTTAAAGCAATTAAATTCAATGTCTTTTCTATTGTTTTATAAATACGAAAATATTTTCCTCATTTCAAGCGATTAGATAAAGAATGTGAAGAATATATTCCTTGAAAGTGAATTATTTATAAATAACATACCGGCACATCTCCTTTCCCTGGGATTCCATTTATAGCCGGGTGGACAGTGTGGGGTTTCGGCATCCCTTTCCTCGTGTCGTTCCTTTCTTGTAATACAGTCAAACCCTCCGATAGTATTAAAACAGTCCTCAGTTCTGAGATCGCAGTTATGTGTCTTTTCATCGCATTCATCGATATCCACACAATGTCTGCCATCGCTTTCCAATTGATAACCTTTGAAACACGAGCAGCGAATGGGGCCGACATCTGCTCCGGGGTCATAGCAGTTGTGGGAACAGGGAGAGGAACTCGTGTCACAAATACTGACTGTCACTCCTAATCATATCAAAGGAAAACGGGTTATCTCTTATTAGAAATTAATATTCAGAGTAGTGTTTACACAAACACTTGAATTTCAATAGAAATCAATTCAATGTTTATATTTCTCACCACTTCTTCGAGAACTGATTTCTGAATTGCTTTCTCTAACATTTTCGACCTTAAGCTGTGAACAGCACTCATAGTAGACGTCTTCGTAAGGGTAGCCGAGACCAAAAGTGCCATGGGCATTGAATGTACAGGGAAAGTTATCTTTGCCGGCCATCAGACCGAGTTTGCAGGACAGGCAACAGTCTTGTGTGGACTCATTGGCTACTTTACTCACTATCGCTCTATGAAGTGAACTGCACTCAGAATTACTTTTAGCCAAAGCCTTTCCTTCTTCGCAATTCCTTGACCTGTGCTCTCGTATGCAACAGATCTCGACAACGAGTTCGCACTGTTTTCTCCACTCAGAATCTGTGGTCAGTCTATCGAATGAGGAATTATGGAAAACACATCCGGCGATCGGCATCTGTTTGGCTCGAGTTGTGCCCAAATCACAACACCTCTCGAGTAGAAACTCATAATCTTTCGGTAAAAACAATTATAAATTTTGTATTTAAATTAGATTATCACTAATACCGTCATATCTGGTGCTGACCACACTTTTGATCAAAACAATTAAAACTAACTTAAAAAACATTTTTCGAAATCTCGGATCAAATTAAGACATATTTTCACTGAAATTTATTTGTAATCATATTTTGAACGAAAGGAAAAGCATTTGAATTCAAAATAAATTAAACCAATCAATTGGTTCTGGTTTGGCGTCAGATCTACTAATTATTACTCAAATTACGGACTCTTTAAGTGCTGTTTCTTTGCTTTTCTTATCATATAAACTATACATAAGTTATTTGGAGATAAATTAGTTGACAATCTTCTAATTGAGAGGATTTTTCTTCTTTTTTACTTATCTCTAAATTAATGAGTTCTCAGAGATAAGTGATTTTAAGGCCGACCATAACTTTTTTCAGCCGAATCCATGTCTCCAGTGATTGCTTTTCGTAGAAGAATATAAACAAAATACTTATATATTTGTCAATACTTTTCTCGATTTCATCACTGATTGCTTTGATTCTTGTTATTTGACTTTTGTTTTTGTCTAACTTTCAGATAACTTTGCTTTTAATTAATGGCCAATAGGTTTGAATAAATTGCGCCAATATTTCAAATCAATGATCAAGTTTTCTACAATGTATTTAATGAAAAATAATTGCCTAGGTCTTACAAATAACAAGGTTTATGTAATATTCGTATGGAATGCATAATTAGAAAACATTTTAAAGTTTATTTAAGACAAACAATTAGTTTATTGAAACAACAATTCAATTATTCAATAATTTAGTAGTATTGGAATGATCATGAACAGTTATTTATTCAGCTGTTACCAAGTTCATGATTAAATACTAACTGAATGTGATCTGTTTGTGTCAATCAGTTAGGGTTTTATTATTGAAAACAAAATGTTTACCAAATTGGGTATAATTTTTGCAATTCTTGTGCTTTTCGTCCAACACTTTGAGAGCAGATCTACTGTTCATCGATCAGCAGAAGAGAGGGGCAAAAAAGTACACTGTTTCAACCCAGATAAACCTCATGATATGCCCGATGATGTCTATGAAAAATATAAAATATCCAGCAAGAATTTGAGCGAGCAAGGCAAAAAGGACTTTTGGTCTAAATTTGTTGGATGGTGGAAAAATATTTTTGGTATAAACTTTCTCATACAATTATTATACAGATTATATCCAAGCTCAAATGCCCTTTTTAGCTAAATTTGACTAATCTAGATAATCTATAAAATAGCCCAAGTTGGAAAGTTCTTCGAAAAAGTGGGGAATTTCTTCAAAAGTCTCTTTTCAAAGCAAAAACCAAATGAAACAACAAAAGCGCCGACCACAGAACCGCCCCCAACACCTAATCCAGGACAAATGAGAAAAGATAAAAACAAATTGGTTTGTGTGGAATATGAGAAGGACTCGAATAATGTGATCACTACCAGAGTATATGAAGTCGATGTCACCACAGAACTGACCACAGAAGTAGAAAAGTTAGTCACAACTCTTACTACAAACAGACCAATAGCTACAGAAGGGGCTACAGAAGGGGTCACAGAAGCGCAGCCAACAACACAAGAATCGACGGCTGTTCCTGAATCCACTCCCTTTGACCCGAATAATGACCACAAAGAAAATGTACCTGTTATAATTGGTCAAGATAATAAAGTGAAGAAAGAAGAGATAACTGACGCAACTATTGTGAAGGATGTCTAAACACTGCATACGTTTGTTTGCATTGTTTTATAATGACTTCAATCAAATTGATTTAATAAACAGAATTGTGGCACAAAAACAGCTTTAATTACTAAAACAGTGACTATTTGTTCAGCGCTTAAATCACATCAATGTTTTCAATTGTTTTCTTTATCCACCCCTCATAGAGCCCGACATTGGTATAAATACCCGGGACATTAGGTCTGCCACATCCCAACCCAAACGAAACAATTCCAATGAGATGTTCTTGACTGCAATATATATCAATAGTTATTAAATTCATTAATATGTATTAATACAAACCCATTGTGTTGATGAGAGAGGGGTCCACCAGAGTCGCCCTTCAAACAATTTAACAAGGTCAATTATTAATAGCTGGAGCTAGTAAATAGTTTACCTGGCACGCATCTTTACCCGGCCTGGAGTAACACATCATCTTTTTTGACAATTTCCCGATATATTCTCTATAAACTTGGTAACATTTATTTAAATCAGTTTTATCCAGGGTCGCTTTCATAAGACCCACACTTATGTCAGAGTACTCTCCAAGAAGACCCCACCCATAAACAGATGCCGTTTCTGGCATTCGATGATTGGGTTTAACCAAACAAATAGTATTGATGTGAAAGAAATTGCTGTCATTTATGAATTTGATGTCAGTCTTGGTTTTGATGAGTGCGATGTCATCGCTATAGTTGAAGGTATTGTAGTTCTCATGCATAACAACTCTGTCCAATTCGTAAGCGACTCCATCCGGTCCGTTCCAGTCGGTAGTGCCGACCACAGCCCTCACCTTCTTTATTGAATGCTTTACTCTATTCAAATAATTGTATAGAAATAAAGAAAAAATTTTGAATTGAATTCCAACCCTTGAAAGCAATGGGAGGCCGACAAAAGCCATCTCTCATTAATTATAGAACCGCCACAAAAGTGTTCCGACTCTCCCTCAGAACTCAACTTCTTTTGGAAAGAGACTGTCCAGGGGTATCGGGTTATGTTTACATGTTTGCCACCGACTATACGAGAATTGATGAAACCACCCGTTTTATAGATCCCGCAGTTTTTTGAATTAATTTTATTTCCAACTTCACCATGCACATTTATTAAAATTTGTAATATAAAATACAAAACAAATAACTTTCGATACATAGGTTTTGGTATGAAATCTATAATCGAATACATAGTTAGAGAGAAGCAAATTGAGAGCCATTTTACAAAATATTTGATTTCTTTAATTGAATTTTCCATTAATTATTATTATTATTAATTTATTGGTAACTATTATCAAACTTTTTTATAAAGTAATTAAAATCATCGTGTAAATATTGTAAAGGATAGTTTATTCTATAATACAAAGAATTGAATTTAACGGCAAAATTACCATGACAATTTTAATATTCAATTAAATTGTTGTTTGTTTTGGAGATTGACATCTATTGAATGAAATGATTTTTTTAATTCACACAAATATTTATTAATTTTAAAACAAAATTCTCGACAATAGTCATCTGAATATCAGAGTAGTTTTAACAAGGTCAACTAGTATACTTACTAACTACTAGAATCTAGTAACTCGATTATATGTTTGTATCAAAATCACAAAACAAAACTTTTGGTGAGAATTCAATTTATTTACAAAATAATCAAGCATTATTTTTGATAGTTTTCTCTATCCATGGATAAAATTGAGAGACATCTTGGTATATGCCGGGAGTGTTTTCTCGAGCACAGCCTAAACCGAATGACACGATTCCTATTTGAGTCGTTCTCCTAAAGTACACAATAATTAATATTCAATCAAAATATAATCGATTTTGACAAACCTTTTAATCGGTTGAGTCAGAGGACCGCCTGAATCACCCTTTGATAAAATAAAACTTATTTTTAAATTGCAAGGTATAGTGGAGGACATACTTTGCAAGAATCCTTTCCGGGAGAGGCGTAGCACATCATTTGCTTGGTGAATGTGCCGATATAACTAACGTATGCCTTATTGCACTTTTCAGTGTCGAATTTGGTGACAACCAATTTCATTAATTCCATACTCGGCTCTCCATCTTCTTTGAGTAGTCCCCAGCCATAGACAGTCGCCTTTTCAGGAATAGGAGTTCCCGGATGTGGTATACAAACACCATTGACCACATAGTTTGTCTTCGTTTCCACCATTTCTATGGGTTTAGTGGTCTTCACGAGACATATGTCATTGGAATAGAGTTCTTCGTCATAGTCTTCGTGACAGAAGTACTTCTCGACGCCATACTTATATTCGGATTCATTCCATCGGACGGAACCGACCACTACTTTGAACTTTTTGTATGAAAACGAGGCTCTGTTGACATAAATGTTAAAATTTCTTATGAGTAGAAAATTTTGGTAAATACCCCGCAAAACAATGGGCAGCCGATAGAATCCAGCGCTCATTTATGATGGAGGCGCCACAAAAATGGACAGTCGCATCACTTTTTCCCTTTGGCCTTTGAAGTGAAGCTACCCAAGGAAACTCTCCCGGGGCAGCCAACTCTCCTCCGACTATATTACCGCCTTTTTTGCGATTAATGCCACAGTGTTTCAAATTGATGCCATCGTTTATATGCTCTTTATTTTCGCTGTCTTTTGTGTAAAAATGACTAAGACACTCAACAAATTCAATTTAAGTCATACCTCTGACGACCAAAACTAAAAGGACGAGAAAAATCGCATGACTTCTATGTATTGTTTCCGATTTCATAATTAATTTGACTAAAAGTGGACTCAAATTGAAGCCAAGTCTGAAAAATTTCATAACAATAATAACCAAAAAATGGAAGAAATTTACTTAATTTCAATGCAAAGCCTTTTTAAATATGGAATCAGATGTTTATTCATAACTCAGTTTTCATATCATATTTGCATTTAATTGGATTTTTAATTAAATCGTCGATCAATTGAATGCCACTTCCAATGACATCTTGGGATAGATGGTAATAATCAAATGAGCATGGTCGTTTTTAACAATTCTGGTAAGTTTATTGCTTAGTTAAGATACAATTTTGATCTTTTCGTTGGAAAAATAAATGAAAATTTATAGAAAAATATCAAATATTATATTCAAACCGGTGTTGAAGTATAACAAGATTTTCGCATTCGGTTTGCCTTCAGAGGAATGCATTTATTTTAGAATATATTCATATATTTTGTTTAAAACGAGGAATACTTACACTTCGGTTGTTATTCAGAGTATTGTTACAGAAATGATTGTTACTCTTAGGCCTCGGAACAGTTTCTGATGGATAAGACAACTCTATATGACTCGAATATTTTGATATCTGTTAAAAGGTTAGACCGTTTGACCCCATTTTGTTATTAATAGTCGTGAAAAGTGTCACTTAAATAGACATACGTTTGGTGACCATTGATTCAGATCATCGGTTAATCGATAAGTGATGTCTCGGCTGTTATTAAAATCAATATAATTTTGTGGATCATAGAGTTCAGGGCAGTCCTCTTGGACTTCAATCTCATAGACTTCGTAATAACTTTGGTTAGACTTCGATCTATTGCTGTCATTCCTATGGTTATAGTCTAAGACACAAATCAAAGCAATTAATTAATTTTTGATGAAATAAAATAATCGACTAATGACTGACTCGAAACTGCATTGGAATTGGTTTGGGAGTAGTCTTGAGGCAGAACTCCATTGTGTGCCCTATAGTTGTGGGGATAGTCTTTGTTTTCGACCACATTATCCACGTATTCGAGAGTTTCCTCTGATTTTTCATCGTTTTCGTCATCAAATTCTTCAGACATTTTTTGTTTCAATTTGTGTAAAGTCTTGCAAATCAAGACAATAAGTATCACAATTACTACTATAATAACTGCAATTATCACAACGTTTTGAACGAATCCATTCCATTCTTCTGGTGGCGTCGGAACTATTGATTTACCAATAATTTATTATTGTTTGACTAAGGATCTAATTAAGGAACAAACCTGTAGGAGGTATGGGAGGAACGTTTGTTTTAGTGTTGAAGGAAAAGGGTTGACTCCTTCCCTTAACATTGATTGCAAAAACTTTGATATTGTAGTCAGTATTGGGCTGTAATGCACTTAAATCAAAGGACGAGACCCGGCTGTTGGTCAGATTTAAGACAAGTTTCTGGTCTTTACTCTGAAAAACCTCTAAACCGAAACTCTGATGAAGGCCTCCGTCATAACCGGGCAAACAGTTTATCGTAAATGATGTAAAACCTGTGAATATTTCAAATTCTAATCATATCTGAAGCTATTCTGTGCTCTTCTCACCGATATTAGAGGCCTCGCAGTTAACCACTGGTTCGGGCTTTCCTATCAAATACAAAGATTAATTCAAATTGAAATTTAGTTTCTCGATTGGCTCTGGTATTTGGCTCACCGGCGGGAATAATAGTATAGACACAGAGCTCCTGCTGATTGCCGACCACATTCTTGGCCCCACACGAGACATAACCAAAGTCTGACCGACTTTTTGGAGTATATGCCAGAGAACTGCGAAGCCCTTCACTAATGAACTTCAGATTCTGTGTTATTGTGTCGTTAAAAGTCCAGTAGAAGAAGACTTGTGGGGGTCGGGCGTCGATATCACAAAGAATTTTAGCCGTTTCTCCTAAACCAATGCCATAAACAATTTTTTGGCCCGGCTTACAAACGGGTGCATCTGAGCAAACAAATTAATCAATTGAGTTATCAGTGAATAAAATCTCTGCTAATTATAGTAATTTTAATTAAAATATTCTCTCAAATGAAGGCATAAAAGAATAAACTGATAAATAAATCTGTAATTAGTTATATGTTTTCGGTTTAAATATTGTATAAAAGAGTTAATCAAACAAAAGGTTTGATTAAATTTTTAATAAGCAAAACAAAAGCCAAACATATTGTGGGTTAACTCAAAAGTAAATTAGTTTATCATTAATTTATGAAAACGTTTCGCTCATATCTTAATTTAGACAATTTAGTGAAAAAGCACTCAATAGTGGACCAAATTTATTATATTGTCTTTGGATTGGGTTCTCTCCAGAAGTAAATATTGTTATTCTTATCGATAAATTCATTAGTTTTTATTCAGAAAAACATATCATAAGATATCTTTGATCTGAAAAGAATCAGAAATGAAGCCAAAGTAGAAGAAAAGATTTTTCTCTCAGACAAAGAGTACATAAAAAAAGATAAATCAATCGATGTTTTTATTGAAGTTATTTAATGTAACTCTGGTTAAGACAAACGCTGACAAAAGACTCACTGCCAGAGCATATGCTAAGAGATCAGGGAATAGGACAGGAATTCTGTTCACAAGGATTAATATCTCTTATTAAATGACAATTGAGAAGTCCTTTGGATTTCTATCTATTGAGAAGTCAATTAAATAATAAATGTTGTGATTAATCCATTGAATCAAAAAAGACTGCAATCAGATCCAGAGCTTCAAGAATAGTGTCAAGTTTATTTTACTCTTTATAATTATGGCCATATAGCAGTAATTGAGTTAGATGCAATTGTATACTACAATGTACATGCTAAGTGTGGTTGCTCTAGCAACTAAATTGAATTAATAATAAGAAAATTGTTAATTATGAATGGCTTACAGTCAACGGTAAGGATGACGTCATTACTCTTTCCCCGACCGACCGAATTAGAGGCCAAACAGTAGTACTTTCCGTTATGACTTCGGTTCACATTTTTGATGAGAAGAGTCGCGTTGTTTATAAATATTCCTGAAAAACGACAAAAAACGGATCAATTCAAATGCATTTTTCTTCAGTCAAATAAAATAAAATATTTGGAATATTTTCTTAAATAAGTCGAGAATCTCGAGTCTAGACTATAGTAATCCGAGTATTGATAAAATATATTTTCTTGGGTTCAATCATCTATAAGACTGTCCAGAATTTGAGGCAAAAGTCAAAATAATATATCGATTGACAGCTGTATTCCTCGACTCAATCAATAGCTAAGAAGAAACTCATTTATCATTTTATTTTTTTGTGGGGTTTTAGTAAATAATCCACTTTTTGATGGCTATTAACTCGATTTAAAACGTTTTTGAAAAAAAAATTAATACCAGATTTAAAAATCAATTGATTCCTTTCAACACTTAAAACACAACTTTTATGACGAAAAATATTTGCCATAAAAAGCATGGATTGAAAATAAAGTGCCACTAATAGTGGCCCACAATGGAAAGGGAGTATAGGACTATAATTTGGGTATACCTTTGAGCGAATCTGATTTAACAATTCTCTGTTCGTAAAACCAGTTATAATCGATTACCGGGGGATTAGCCTTCGTTTTACAGTCCATCAGCACTTCATTTCCTTCGGCGACGATTCGGTTTTTATGGTTTGTTGTCATCACAAGACTAACTCGAGGCTCATCTGAACAGTGAATACAAATATCATTAAACCCGTAATAGCTTTCGATATCACGCAATGGTTTTCCTAAAAAAGTATTATTTGACACAAATCTAACATTAGGTATAATTTTATCGCAGGAATGCCTCATATTTTCAAATAAAAAGTAAAATTCCCTTGTCAACATTTAGCTTAAACTTTGGTATTCCTTTTAAAAATGTTCTGAAATATATCAAGAACATTCTTTGGTATTGATTTTGTGGTTTTTACATCCGGGTCTTCAATAAACAAATGGTAGAAAATATTTTTTTCTAGAAGACGACAACAATATTGAGCGGAATATAAAAGAAATTTCGTTAAACAAGAGAAACACAATTATGTTAAAAAACATAATCAAATATGTATGGGATCGACACCTGAATAGATAAGTGGAATACAGTTATAAATATTCGTTGAATTCCTTGAGTAAAGATGTGATTCCAATACAGAATCCAAGAGCTAAGGTCAGACTCAGAGCACAGAATAAAGAGTGAAGTCTGAAATGCTTTTATAACCAATTCTAAAGGTCTTATTGATAGTGAAGTTTTCAACTTTTTTTAATATTATTAGTTTCGCAACATTTCATTGCATTACTGAAAATGTTTTAACTTATTTTTTCTTAGTTTTCAATATTCTGTCCAAATGTATTAGACTTCAAAAAAGGCAAAAAAGTGTTGGACTTTTTTGTGCTGAGTTTTAGTCTCCCGGAGCTCTCATTTCACTGGAATCAAACATTTCATTAGAAATTCAATTATTGACAAAAATTTGAGGCAATAAACCATTTGTCAGATGCTTTTTACATCCAATTATGTTAACGATGTTCGAGACATACGTTTTTTGCTTAATTTTAATTTAAAAAATCAATATTTTATTTGAATTCAGAAAAAAAACCCAAATTATATGTTTGACTGCGAATCAAATAATTGACATAAAATATAATTTTTCGTTTTGTGCGAAATACTATTGAAATCTAAAACTGAATATCAATTGAAATGAATGTTTCAATCAATAAAAGTCTCTATTTTTCGAATGCATTTAAAATTTGAATTCAATAGAAGACAATAAATCAATATTTGACACAAAAACGAGAGAAAAATCCATTTGTTATTTAATGTGTTATAAAAGACGAATTACCAACAGTTTTATGAGAAATCATTGACAATCCATTCATTTGTCACTTTGGATGTAATTCAAGAATAATCCAAAGAAAGTGAAGTTTAGCTCATTTTGAAAGACTTTGTGTCATTCGAAGTGAATGTTATTAAAGACAATCTTTTAGTCACTTACAGAGAACGTTAAGTGCGATCGAGTCCTCTATAGAGCTGTTGGCGATCCGTATGTTTTCGGCCAAACAGACTAATTGGGAGCCATTATCGTCAGGCACTGGCGTCAGACTAATTACACTTCGGGTGACGTTCCCGTCTTCTGAGTAGTTCTCGCTATAAATAAATGACATTTCATCAGACATTTCAGACATGAACTGAAACTCAGTTTTTTTTTCAAACATTTTTCGACAATAAATGAGAGTAAATGAGGTTAAAAATGAGCAAAAAATTCAATAAATAATAAATATTAGAATTTATATTATATATGACATCAATAATAAGGTTTGTTTCGCAAAACGACATTTCATTGTCTTTAAGAGCGAATCCAAACGAGAAACCATTGATTCTAAATCACAGCTTAATGATAGGGCACAGCATTGGATATGGCATACCTGGTCTGCAGTAGTTTTCTCTTGTTCTTAAACCAGGTTATCTGTGCTAATGGTCGCGAACCACTCGTTTGACAGACGACATCGATTTTTCGACCGGCTATTAAGGGCTGACTATTCCATACTATATCCACAGTCAATGGTCTCACTATAAGAGCAAAAGCAAAACAATTTACTCCGAATCAAAAAGGATTAAAACATTAGAGAATAGATCGCAACCAATAAGACTAATGAAAATCCAAACCCTTTTGTGAAAGAGTATCAAAAATTGACAAATTTATTGCAAAATTTAAGACAAAAAAGAAGAATAAATGAAATTCTAGCAGAAAATAGAGTTCTTCACAACAAAAAAGAGGCAAAACTTTAAAAAAAATAGCAAACATTTGGAAAACATTTGGCAGACATTTGGAGCTAACATTAAATTTATGCTTTTATTCAGTCATTTGGAATAAATTCTTGGATTAAACCTATATTTTTGAGAATAAAAAACTATTTGCTGTGAAATGATTTAACGCGAAAGCGATTGTCTCTAATTTGCATCACTTTCCACACAAATCAATACCAAATGAAAACATTAACGAAAAGACAAATTCTATGGATTTTGTCGTATTCTTCACGTAAACAGTGAGGAGAGGGACTGTTGGGGACATGTGTTTGACTTACAATTAATATCTAAGATGACTTTGGTCTCAATCGGGAGACTATGGTTTGTGTTGAAGGCCTGACAGCGAAACACTGCAAATAAGTCTTTCCTATTGACTTTATTGATGGTGAGCTCGTTCCTGACTCTGGAGCCCTCCTGAATAATTTGAAACGAGTCATCGATCATAGAGTTATGGCGATACCATTGGACAACTGCTGGCGGTCTGGCTATTGGCACATACCATAAGGCAAAGAGAGGCCAATTATGACAAGTGATGGCACAGACAAATTGGTTGCAGACATACCACCTTTGGCTTCGCACGTCAGCTTAACATCGCTGTCCTCCTGATAAGGTCCGGCCACTTCTTCTAATGGCTCCAGTTTTTCATTCTTAATGATCACTTTTCGAGGCGGCACTGCATTCGTGATATCAATACAAACTTAATGACAATTCTCTTCCATTTCTCTCTTTTTAATGTTTTCTATTCTGATCTCATTTTCTTATATTAGATATACTTTTCTTTTCTCTTTTATTCCTTTCCTTTCGACAAAACATATCTCTTGTGTCTTATATTGGATTTCTTACCAATAACTTTAAGGCTGACCACAGTATTCATGGTTCGTCCCCAACGAAAGTCCACTCGACAGCGGTATTCCCCCTCATCCTCTCCTCGCACTGAGTCTATTGTTAAAATCGCCGGTCGAATAGATATGTTAAGTGAAGCTCTGTTTTTGAGATCAGCTCCGGGGAAATGTTCCACTCCTTCGGTTTGCATATCGTTTTGTCGGGCGTCCACTGTATAAATAGGAGCACCGGTTGTGTCCCCCCTATACCACAATATCAGTGTTATTGAGTCATCTATTGGCAAATCCGACAAAAAAATTAATTATTATATATTCATAAAAAAATATTGACATTATTTGTAAATACCTTTGGAAGGTATGCTTATATTGCAGGGGAGTTGCACCTGATCTCCAACCAGTGCTCTATATTCGGGATAGGCTTAGAATAAAATCAAAATTCAATTCTATTTATATGACACCAAATAATATTGAAATTTGTTTCAATCGATAAATTCAAATATATTTTGGGAGAAGACATTCATTTGCATTGATATAAATTTTACATAACTTTCCGGAAATTGTTCGCGAATTTTATTCATTCAACTTTTATTTTTGCTCAACGAAAATGATCATGCTTATCATTTAATGTGTTTGCAATTAAGGAAATATTTAGAATTCTAACTTGCTCATATTTTTTTTCTATGCTAAATATTTAAACGAACTCTGAATAAGATGAGGAGAATTCAGATGAATGAGTTGCAAGAGCATTGTAGTGAATGTCAAACTAATCACTGAGTTGTCAATCGATTGTAAGAGGAATTCACTGACAATAGGATTCAAATCAGTTTCAAGTCTTTCATCGATTGTTTAACTCATGTATAAAACGCTAAGAAATTGAGACAAATCATGAAATACAATAATTTTTTTCGAATACAAAACTTATGATAGAAATGTTAGAAATATTTGACTCGAATTGTGTCGAGGAGTGTGCGATCACTCGTCTTAGGAAATGAAAAAAATATCATTTAATGTTAGGAAAGATTCATTAAATTAATGCCTTATTCGCTAACTTTCCTCTAATTTTATTATTGAAGAGACGCAGAAATACTGTCCGCTTGAGTTTAGTTTATGTTTAGCCACTCAATGATTAAATAAAATCGTTGCCTCTATTTGTAGCTTAAGTTAACTCTTATAATAAAACTTAAGATTTGTTGATATATACCATAGAGTTGGGTATAAACGCCATAAACAGTATTCTCTATTCGTTAAAACATTTCTGACTTTTATTGACTCATATTTTTTCTGTTATATATGTTTAGGCATTTAATAAAAAAAAGTCGAGAGAATAGTGAATAAAAGTTATCCGGATTCAAAACACAAGAGCATGAAATCTGTACAACAAATGAATTCTTTCAATTTATTCATTAAATTCATTTTGTCGTTGAACTAAATTCTTATATTCTTGCAGATAATTCTTCTGATATAATGAAGATTTTGATATTTAGTCTAATATTATGGTTATTATTGAAATTGTATTCATTTTTGCAAATCTATTCTTGGAAATAGTCTTATTGTTAAAACATTGAACATTTGTTTGAAGTCAGTTCAATGTCTTTTGAATTGCCTTTTGGTATAAGTTTAGGGAATTTGATGGAAATTTTTCAAACAATAAGTGATTTTAGTGAACACAAGTGTTGGTGCTTTGGAACCGAATCATTTAACTTTGTTTTAGTGCTCACTTTTCTAATTGATTTCCCAGAAATTGCATTAAACGAGTCATTTGAATATCGTCTTCAATGGAAAGACTTCACAATTTGGTGAAACTTATATAAAAATCAATTTGATTTTGGTTCTTGCAACTCTGTTGTGGTTGACTTCACATTTTGATATATTGTTTGCTATTTGAATAAAATTTTAATTAAACTCTTCGAAGAAAATCATTTAATCAAACGAATTGATTAAATCTTTGCTCAGTTTTATAGGATTTCCATAGAATTTGTGGTTTAGTCCCGATTGGAGTCAAAATAAGACAATCATTTGATTTGAAAAATGAGTTTCTGATCGATTAGTTCCCAATCTTCTTAATTCACTTAATTAATGGGTACTTCAAAAATGATTATTTGCACATCCATTAGGCGTTTTAAAGAACACATTTCCCCCTTTTTTCAAAACCACTTTTGTCTAAAAGAAGGGAAAATCTAAAACCAAAACAATTTCTAATTTGAATAAAATTTTCAAAACATGTTTTGTGTTATATAAAGCAGTTTTCAATGAGAAGAAGATATTATTTTACAAATTTTCTTCATTGATGTTTGAGTCAGACTTTTTGCTGAATCAATGATTTCCAAAACCAAAGGAAAGAACAGAATTTCATTTGGTTTCTGTCTCTTCAGATGAATGCGAAAAAACCCAGTTTTCATACAATACTACTTTTCTATACAAATAAAACAAATCTGAATAAATCCTAAAAATATATATTTATATTAATATTTCCAGAGCTTTGCTGTGGTATAAACCATTCGCATAATATTTAGATGACCAAGCTCTTTCTCACACCAAAGCTTTGTTTCCAAATGGACTTTAAAAACAATTTATATAAAGAAAATTATTTTTCGGAGGACTAGACATCCTTTCCGTTTAATTCCAAGTTTGTCTACTGAGCCCCAAACACATGTTCTCAATTGATCAAGTAAATTTAATTTCATTTACTGTTTATAATCAAATGGTATTTTGTGTGGACTTTAATCTATTTATTTTCTCATCTGACCTATAATTTGCATCAATGAAGCAAAAAGAGAAATGAAAACACCATTAATATAAATAATTCAAAATTTGTAAACTGAAGTCCATGTGTTTGGTCAGTGGTTTTGTGAGTGGTTTGACCAGTGGTTTGACCAGGATAAGTTATGGCCCACAATGTATTTGAAAGGAAAATGTAGGAAACGCTCAAATCTGCCCTTTCAAGTTTCAAGTTTCAAGTCTCTTCTCCATCAAATGTTTATTGATTTACAATTTAATCTATTATTGAGTTATTTTTCAAATAGTTGTGAATATTGAAAATATCATTAAAATATTCTTGTTCATCATTGTCGAGTTAGAATAGGATATTGACATAAGCTCATTGTAAATTGAGCTTGCCCAAGCAACTAAATATGTTTGTTTAGGATCAAAAATCGATATCATTCCACCTTGGCCATTTGATTCAATTAAATAGGTTTGTTGTGACTCTTTTCCTTTCATAACTTCATTTCTCAATATTTATGGCACAGAATAAGTCAAATAAATACGTTTAGAATAAATTTGTTTTATCGTTAATTCAATTCATTCCATTCTGTTCTAGAGTTGAGAGCACCGGTAGTTTCCGATAAAAATATTTCACAAAGAATTGAGGAAAGAGAGCAACAGAGAGGAACTGCTCTCTCTTTTTGATCAATAATTGTCAATATGCAGGCTTTCCGGTGAATTAACTTCAATTTCGTTGAAATATTCTTGGTCAGATAATATAAAACTTTCTCAATATAAAAGTACACTCGAGCATATACATCAATAGTTCCGAAATATGCTAGGTAAGTGTAATTCCAATTATCGATATATCCAATTTTATATGAGCTTGGTCGTCTTTTATAAATATATATTTTGTTGTATGATTTGATGCCATATTTTAAGCATAAAATAGTTTATTTGAATTTTTTCTTCGCAAACATAGCCTGAAGTCTATTATCTATTTATTGCAAAATTCAAAATAAACTCTTTTGGAGTGAATCGATGAAAAACAATCATTTGATTCAATAAAGGATAAGAAAATAGTACCCATTTTAAAGAAGTTTACTTTCAATCAAACGAAAAGTTGGGGAAAAGTGGGTAAAGGCTTAATTGGAGTCAACCCTTACCGGTATTATCCTCTACCAAATCAGTGGCTCTTAATTTGATTCCCGGAATACCTGAAGTAATAAAAGCAAAACAAGAATTTTTAGTACATTTCGTGAACTGTTTCTGTATTTGTGTTTTTTGGCTAAAAATTTCATTCTTTCGAAGTGAAAGTGATTTTCATTAGACATTCAGACGATCATAACATCAGCTAATCTTTCATTCAATTTAATCTCAAACTCGTAACAAAAACCAATTCAATTAAGCCTCGACTCAACCATTTCGTTGAGATTTCAGATTCCGTTCTCCTTTTTTATTGCTATGACTTCTTGCAAATCCAGTTATTCTTAATTGGAATTAATTAAAGACAAGAAATGCCAAAAATTCTAATCAATTTATTTCATTTGTTTAATTAAATAAAAAAATTATTTCATTGAATACTCTTGGCTAAGGGTTTACACTGATTTGAATTTATTTTCAATTGTTTTGTTTTCTGTGAAATTCAAATCTAATTTGAAAACAAATTGTTTCAAAACATTGTCTTTAATTTGTTGGAAAAAATTAACGATTAATTAAAATACTTAAAACAGATATTAAATGAATGAAACATCAGTTGTGTAAAATTACCTTGATCAAATCAAAAGGTTTGTATGAGAATTAGCAGAGAATCTGCCCTAAAATCGATTGTTTAAAAGAAATGTCAAATTATTTTATTTGAAATTTTTTAAACACTTCTAAGCGTTGTTTCGATAAAAAGTGTTATTTTAAGTAGAATTTGATTTTGATTAATGACTCAAATATTTGTTTAAACCATTAATTCAAATAATAGGACCATTTTTTCACTTAATTCAAAAGTATCTCAAAATCACAAAACCCTTGAACTGAGGATCGGAGCCATTGATCTGAACTGAGCTCAACTAAATTCTTGGATCTAAATAATAGTGAGTGAGTGTTAAGCATTATGAGCATTTTGAGCATGATCATTGATCAAACACCAGTCTTGATCTAAAAATTTATTAATGGGTTTTCCGAATAACTATTTGAATAAATTGAATTCAGAAGAAATATGAGCTCGAGTTTAATCAAATAATTTTAATTAAATTTCATGTTTAACTCAAATCTTTATTTACCTCAATAATTGACTAAACAGTGCTTGATAATGACCAAGGGGTTTTCAAAGTCTACATTGAAATAACTCGATTAAATAGACCTGTTCGCAACCCGTTAGAATAAGCCAGACGATCTCTCTTTTACGTGACATCCCTTTCCTAAGATACCTTGTTTATCCCAAATCTTATTCTAATTCAATTGAATTTATTTCTAAACAATAAGTTTTTAATAAATGGTTCTCATCTTTGAGTCAATTCAACGCATTATTTGATACAATTTTTTTCACAAATATTCAAAAGTCTTGTTTCAAAATAACTGATGAAATTCTCGAAATTCATTTCTAACTTAATTTAATTAAGCAATCACATTTTCATTTATTTTTCTAATCAAAGAAGAGAGAGAGAGAGAGAGAGAGAGAGAGAGAGAGAGAGAGAGAGAGA
>JAQGBD010000040.1:0-65099 GCA_034698165.1 Punctoribates punctum
GCGACTTTTTTTCTAGTCCTAGAGGGACGATATAGGGGTCGTTTTACACGTTACACGCCTTACATACTGCCCCGCTTCTGCACTGGTTAAATTTCATTTCAACTGAATTTGAATTATTAGAACTCAACTATCAATTATTTGATGACAGGATTATCAGAATATATTAGGCTTTTTATCTCGTCAGGAAATTCCATCTAGCTCAGATACAAAACAACAAAATATAGCATGAAATTGAATTTAATTAAGCAAGTTCAAAAGCATTAAAAAATATGAGTTCTATAACCTATACCGTGAGCTTGTTTTGTGCAACTCAAATGATCATGGTAAAAAACCCTCTTGAACATTGAAAAAACGTGAAGTTTATGAAAAAATTCAATTCCTTTCGAGTTATTAATAATCAGAATATTTTGTGAAAATAAAAGTAATGAAAATATATTAACTTTTCTGATGCTGTCGTAGCCCTGTATAGCGCTGTAGACATTGGATGGCGAGCTCTGAACGGTTCTGATCTGCCGGTGCGCTACTCTCAATATTGTTGTGTAACAGTAGACCAGTGCCACAGCTGGCGGTATGAAGAATAGTACGGTTCCCGCGATTATTATCAATTTCTTTTCATAATACGGTTCACAACTCATGATTCCGTGAGAATCATATCTAAGCATTTGATGTAAAAAATGAAAAATTTGTCAAAAAACAAAAAACTCGGACAGAGATGTGCAACAGTAGACATGAGCAAGGTCGATCATTGCCAATAACTATAATTTATAAGTTTTTATAATTAAATTTTTCGAAATATGGTTTCTTGGGAAACCAATGCAATTTATTCATTTAATCAAGGTATAATTTGAAGAAACCAAAGAAAGAATTTTGAAACATGCAACATCCTTCAATTTTATCTAGGAATTGATAAAACAAGTTTTAAACTGAAATATTTGCCAAGAAATTATTTTTCTGCTATGTTTTTCATCCCTGAGCTATTGTTTTATGATATGACAATTGATTATACTTGGTATTTTTGTTTGCCTCTCTGCTCATCTCAGTTAAAAAATATAATTTGAAAGAAAAAAATACTTTACCGATACTCAGAATTAGGATAAATAAGGACCGCATAGACTGAGAACGAGATGAACCACGAAAGCGAAACCATTGTATAGCATACCTGAACAAAACGCATTAAAATTTCATAGATCATTTGTCTGCATTAAATTCTATATGCGTTCCACAAGACGTCAAATAAAGTGAAGGGTAAAAAATCAATCTTAATTCAAAGTGAACGCGAAGATTAAATTTGAAATATTCATGGTGATTTTGAGTGAATGATAGAAAAACCCATAATCCTTTATCTCATTATCGATCAATACAATACCAAGATTATATGACCAAGGTTTTAATAAGAGATCGGCAATCCCCTCAAGTTAAGGAGAATAAGGGGATCACCATAATAATTTGGATAACTTTTCCTCGAGGTTTAAAAAAATTGTTCTTGCTAAAATGCCAATTTAAAATTGAATGATCTTGGTAACTTCAGTTTATAACATATTTATTTTTTTTTAACAAAAATTTGAGAAAAATATTCTCAGAATAATAGAGAAAATGATTGAATGAATTATAAATATTCAGCTGAAGTATTCGGTGACTATTTTGGGAAGAATGTTATGTGAACAAGAATCTGAACGTTGAACAAGATCCTATTCAGTTATTAACTACTTCTACTTTATTATTTTTCTTGTAATCTTAGTTCACAACAAGCTTTTAATGATATTTTCTTCTTCAAGATTAAGTGGAGCTCTTTATATTAATGTAAACATTCGTATAAAACAAGAAGTAACCAAGCTTAATTAGAAGCTTTATAGAAACATTTGTATAAAAAAAAGATAAATAAACTTGTTGAAAATCAATCCTCTTTTTTTCATTCATAAAAAATTAGGTTTTCTACGAATTTTATTGAACTTTTCCTAAATAACAAGATTATTGTGAGTACACTACATCCCAGTTCTTAAGTGAAAATTATGCAGAATTTGATCAGGGTGTAAAATGAAGAGTAACAAATGGATAAAAAATGAAAAATAGTCTAGTTACATTGTAAATTGGACAAGATAAATTACCTTCTTGGTCATCAACGTGTGATACCGGAGCGGATGAACGATACAAATATATCTGTCGATTGCAATACAAAGCAGAGAAAGGGTTGACTCGTGGAACAGGGCTGCGATCAGGAGTGCTTCAATCGCGCACACCGTTTGGCTCCAGGGCCAACAGTCGTTGATTATTGAAATGAAACTGACCGGGGTGACTAGAGTGCCCACTGCCAGATCGGTTAGCGACAGTGATGTCATCAATATTCTGGGTAAGTCTCTTAAATACCTGGAATAGTTTCGACTGTGAAGTACGAAAATCATTAAACCGTTCAAAGAGATGACAGCAATGGTTATAATCAGGATTATTGTCGCTTTGATATAGTCTTCAATGCCCAGGGAACTAATGCTGGTGCCATCCACACTGTGGTTGACCTGCCAGCAGGCCTTTCCTCTGAACGGCAGTACTTCCATTAGTGTTGAATGTCTTCGGAGACGATAAGGAGCCGAACGAAACTTAAGAGGAATGAGTGAAAACTGAAAGGAGATGTTGGCTCTCAATGAGAAGAGCATATGCTGTCCGTCAGTGCCATTGCGCCAAAGCCTACACTCAACTCAACAAAAGACCAAGAATTCTAACAGAACCGTATATAACGACCGTAACAACAGTTACGAAATAAACTCGATGTTAAAGACATCACAGAGAATGAGCAAGAACAAATCATAAATATTAATTTCTAGTTTGCCAACTTGTAGCATATAAATTATCATGGTAATTTTGAAGGCAAAAGTTTTAGTTAAGCTGATTGATAGTTATATGATATTTATCAAGCTCATCTCCAAAATTGACTCAAATTATATCTCAATTATGATAATTAGGTTTCAGTCATTAATTAATCACTTTTCTAATTTGATAAAGATCATTTTTTCAGTTTGAATGGCCACTTATTTGTCAGGAGAAGAGTATCCCTTTCCCGCCTCTTAATCAGTAAAGTGCTCTCATTATTATGGAGTGCTTCGATTGATTCAATAATTAGAGAGGTGTCTGAGGAACACCATAACATGTCCAGGGTTATTTCATAGATACAAAAAACAATAATTTCTTTGTGTTTTATTTCATAAAAGTAAGTGAATCAAAATAGTTGTTCCTGGTTGAATAACTTCAAAATAATCATTCATTGAACAAATGGTGAGCTCTTATTCAACTCTTGGTTATTCTGGGAAATGAGTTCACTCGGGTTTTAGGCTCATTTAATAGATTACTAAATTTTGATTAATCCTGGTTAATGAGTAGATTTATACTACTCCACTCTATTGAGTAACAAGGTTTTATACAAAATTACTTATCAAGGTCTTTTGAATTAGCAAAATTAAGCCTACATTGGCAAAATTAAGAATGATTACACAATCTGTTCTTGCAAAATTTTTAAATTCAATATACCAAACACCAAGAAATTAATAATTAGTAGCGAAAGTGATTCTGGTTAATCAACCATGCTCATAAAACATAATCGGAAGCTCTTATCAGAATATTTATTTAATGATTGAGTGATTAGAAAGGAATATCAACAAGCTAATAAATAGGACGTTTACACTAATCCAGGCACTAATTGGGTCGGGAATGGGGTACTAATCGTCGAAAGACTTAATTTTAATCCGTTTCATGTGATTGACGTTAAAATACTTAATAAGACATTAAGTGAAAAAAAAGGTAAATATTATTGAGTATTTCGAAATGAATGAACCGTAGAAAATTGTGCTAGAGTATTATACAATTATTTATCCTCATTTTTATTCATCTATTTATTGAGTGCGCTATAAAAGCATAAAATAGCGGTTTTTCAAAAGTGATTTCATCTTTGAAAAAATCAATACTTTATTCAAATATTTGTCGTTTTTTTTGACGGAATAAGATTTTATACGTAAAGAGAATTTTGAAATTTCAAGAATTTTTATTCAAAAGAATGTTGTTTTGAAGATTTAAATTATATATACAGTGTATAATAGATCGTACCATGGTGATTTAATGGAATTTAAATTTAAAATTAGCTGGATCATAAGATTCTTGTTGAAAAGAATCAATGAATTTCGAGTAGTCATAAGACAGTCTTCAAAATTCTTTTAAAACATGAAATGATAATGAGCAAGGTAGAAAATCTCCAAACCATACCACTCCTTGCTAATATCATGGACATTTTGCAACATTTTAGTCAATTATCTAATAAAGCAAGAATATTTCAAAGATATAACGAACCATCTATTCATTTTCAAGGCCTTAATCTCATTGAATCAAATAGAAAAACACCTTGTTTGTCTCTCAAAGCTTGATAATAATTCTTGAATTATCAGAAGACTGAACATTGTATTAATTTAATGAATAATTAATTGATTGAGCATTTATTGTAAGCCACGCTCTGTACACATGTCTTGTGTCTTATGAGACAATTCAATAGATGTTTGAGCGATGAAAAGAAACAAAAATTCATCCATTCATTGGAAATATTAATTTGCTAGCTTATATTCCTCACATGATTGGCAAAAGTGTAGATTCTCTGGATTATAATATTTCACACATTCATCGATTCCCAGCAAACAAAACACTGAATCGAGAGCTTAATGAAGAAAAATGTCATTTCATTGAATAAAATGATACTTTCTTTCAGACAAAATTCATCCATCAATTAATCAAACGATTAAAGTCTTCCAGAATTTATCATTCAATTAAATAAGTTCATCATTAATGACATTAATTGTTATCACCAAGATTAATTATCAACAGAAATTTTCCCAAAAAAATCTAGTGTTAAAATAAACTAGCTTATTTGATTTTTTATTCTGTGTTAAACTGTATGTTCTCCTAATAAAAATCCGGTTTTCTATACCATCCCTTTGGATAACTCAAATTCTGACTAAATAAGAGATCAAATAATGATCCGAGGTTCTAATTACCATCCGTGACAGCGAATAAATTAGCCAATAATTACTCTTTTAATTGTAACTAAAAATTCTCAAAAAGCACTTTAAATCTATACATTAAGATTAAATGCTTAGAATCAAATTTTGATCTTGTTCACACAACACTTATTTACAAAACCATGATAACCATGAAACATTAAATAACATTCTGCTACTAATCAAGAAGCTATTCATCGCTGGTTTCCACACCTTTTTCCTCAAAAGATATAAACTACTGAAAAGTAAATTAAAATTCCTTATAAGGCAAGCTCTTGGTAAACAAGGGCGTTGATTATTGCTCTTGGTAACAATCAGACTCCAAGTAAAGCACTCTTAAGCAGACATAACATTGAAATCAATATTTAATTACAAAATAAAAACAAAAACAAGATTTTCAACAAATCTAATGACAAATAAACTGCAGAAAAACCATCAAAACAATAGTCAATTTGCATAGAGATCATTAAATAAATGACCATAATAATAATGAATACGGGGAAAAACTAGCTCATATCACACCTAATATATGCAGGGCAATTATAAACTGGGTTAGACTGTAGGTGAGGTGAAAATAGGCTAACGTGTAGGCAAACAATTCATTCCAATCATTTGGCTCTCAATTCTTCTTATCGTTGAAGTCATTGAAAGTAATTGTTTGGCATTTTTTCGTAGCCATTCGTGTCTTGAAATTTGAGCAAGATAACTCTTCATTGTTTCACTTTAAACATGCCAATTGACCTCTACTACCAAGATCTCTCGCCTCCATCGAGGTCAGTTCTAATGGTGATCAAACACCTGAACATTCCCGTCAACATTAAGCCTATGGATGTGCTCAACGGTGACCAGTTTAAGCCGGAGTTCCTTGAGGTAAATGACCATGACACACTAGTTTTTCAATTTCCCTAAATTGTTTCTATCTGTGATTTACAATTGTATTTGTTCAGATTAACCCTGCTCATACAGTGCCAACACTTGTTGATGAAGACTTAACTCTATGGGAGAGTAGAGCTGTAATGACATACCTGTGCAATCAATATGCACCCGAGTCATCTCTTTATCCCTCCGACCCTGAGGAGAGGGCATCTGTTGACAGGTGGCTTCAGTTTGACCTGGGCAATCTCTATAAATCTATAATAGATTACACTGTAAGTTAATTTTATCATGTTCAAACTTTTGTGATTTCAAATGAAAATGAACTTGGAGTTTTTAAGTTGCTTGAAATATTCAACATGGGAGATTTATTTCTTACATTTTACAAATTACCAAGATTTATCTTTGAAAAATATTGATAGAAAAACTTTAAGATATATAGTTAGTGTTTATCTAGTTAATTATCACAATTGAAGTGACATGTTTGATGAAACTAGGTCATTTACTTGTCCTAAGTTTATGCAATTAATTTTGAAATAACTATCTTGCTTAATTATACATTTATATCATTATAATGATAAAGTTACTAAACTTTCCTTGATAATTCCAACTCAAATGTGAACAAAATTAAATATTGATTTCGTATATTAAAAGCAATTAGAATTGAAAATAGAAAGATGAGAAATTGTTCAAGGTTAAAATAATTTTATAATAGTCTTCGATAAGTATTTCAATTATTTTTCCCACAAATAGTTTGTAACAAAAATTAATTTTCATTGAGATTACAATTCAATGACAAACGTGTGAAACGAAAACCCGTATTGAATGGCATTTAGTTTTTGATTGACATTTGATTTACAATAAGACACTCGACTCCTAATCTGCTCAAAAACAGGGGGAAACACCTATTCTGTCCCCATTAGAGAACTACTTACAACCAAACCTACCTGTGCTCACATGTCTTTCCTAATAATATGCATAATCACGTTTATAATATTTGATTTAAATACCTGGATTAGAGTCCAATGTTCGGGGGCAGTATAAAACTGGACAAACAGAAGGAGCAGACGATGTGTGCGGCGCTCGAAATATTGGACAACCAGTTGGCGGCCAACAGGTATGTCAGCGGCTCTCGGCTCACGTTAGCCGACCTCTCGATCATCAATAGCATAGACTTTCTGACGGATGTCATGGACTACGACATCACAAACAACAGGGACTATAAATTTGTTGCCGGGTGGCAGGCCCGCCTCAAACGGCCCATGCAAGGACTCCCCTACTACAGGGAGGTCTGCGAGGACGGCATTGAAAAGCTGAGGAATTTTATCAGGCAACAAATTCAGAACTCGGCAAATAACCCTGCAGCAAAATAGAAGACACTTATCTAGACAAAATTACGCTCAATTTAAATAACCTTTATAACTGAACAAGATCAAGTTTGTTTTATGTGCACTCGCTTTATTTTCTGCATTTATTAAATTGTACTTGATAATGAAAAATAAATTGATTTTTTGATTTCAAAATAGTTTTCTAATTAATCTGTGTTTGAGTTCGACATTATCATGCTAAAAATCAAAGCTAGATGGCGCTTTTCCAAGAATATTCTGTTTTGCCATATCTTGGTATTTAATAACACTTTTTTAAAAAACAATCTAGTTTAAATATTTCAGTTTTTATTCAAAAAATTATTACATTAATAAAGATATATAAAAATATTTTAGAAAACAAAACTTACAAGTTTATAAAAATATCATTTTTAAGCCATGTTTCTAATGATGACAAGGAATACAACAAAAGATATCCCAAAAATTGCCAAAATTAATGAACCTTTGGGTTAATTAATAATTAGTTTATTAATATTAATAATAATTAGGAATAAATTATTACCGAAACAGTTGATTAAGGGTTGGTTCTTGGCTTTGATACCAGTCTTCTTGGCTTTGATGACAGAATCAATTGGAGTTAACTCGATTATAAACGAATTGTAATCATTAGAATTGACCTTGAGGATCATCTCCTGGCTAGAGTGTGAACTTGGTATCTCATTTTTCAAGGCCATGGAAATCACTTTTTATATAAACAATGAAAAAAATGAACTTTTCTTTCGTCAAAACAATGAAAAAGATTTCTGTTTTTGTTACGAGTCGTCTGTTTCGAGAAAATCAATACCAAGAATATAAATGAATGCAATTTCAAGAAAACTATTGATTTTTCCGCTCAGATGACGAAACTTATTCATATTTCAAGCGAATGACTGAAATTTAATATCAGGTTTAATCTGAAGACGTTATTTACCAGACTTACCAAAATTAAACCTGGGTAATTATAGAAACTGTAATTTTAGCAATTGCAGGTACAATCATTTTGCGGATCATCTGATTGTATTCTAGGAAAACTTTGAAACCTAATACAAAGCTACCATATCTAAATCCTATGTAATAATCAAGCTTGATTAGTTCTCAGTTCTATCTAATCCAGAAAATATGTATCTCTAATATTATTCAGTTATCAGGATAGTTTTCCATCATAAGTACCCAGAATTCTTATATCCATCAAATTAGATCATATCCGTAAAATAACACCTTGCTAAAACTAGGTTGATGCGATAAAGTTTTCCATGATCAATTCCAAGTTTGAAATAGAGAACTGGTAAAATCTAGCTTATAATTATTTACCATGAAGCAAATTCAATAAGATATTGTAACTTTACCTGATCAATCAGTGGAAAATATCCATTTACATCCAATACACGTGTATTTGAACAGGCTAAAATTAATTACTTTAAAAGAGAATGAGTGGAAAACAATTAACAATTAATGATCCTGGCTTATTTGAACAAAGAATGTCAGCATTAAATTTAACTCATATTCTTTGTCTATCACTGATAGTCATTTTAGTGAAAACTGACCAAGAACTATTTTCCATTGGTCAAAAAGCCTTGCTCAAACCAGATCTTATTGATTTATCTCCAAAAGATCAAGGTAATTATCTTCATCATCGAGGCGGACACAGATTCAGACATGCTCATCGAGAGCTTAATTCTGAGCAAGCTAATGAAGAGGGTTTGCCAGTTCCCAGTAATGTATTGCCTATTGATTCAACTGTAAATAAGTTGCTGGGTAAAAATGGACAAATTGAAGGCTCAAATAACCTGAAAATGTTGGCTGAGTTGAAAGGAAGCGCTGATTTCAACACCAAATCGGCGACAAAATACACCGAAACCATTGAAGAAAGAAATCACAACAATGGTAAGTATTAAGTAAAAGTTAATCTAGCTCATTTTTACAGTGGTTGTTATTCTGATACAGATACCAAACGTACTACCAAGGTCCTAGACCAGAAGAACGAGTCTTATTCAACAATTAAGGACAGGTCCGGTGCCGAAGTTCATAACAATAAGACAATTAAGGCTCACTTTGATCAAGGACCTAATTCGAACAATGACAAGGTAATTTATCATACAATTGTTCATATAAAAATAATTTGAATAATGGATCTTGGATTTGAATTATGAGAAAAAATAAGTTTATAATTCCATATTATTTTAGTTGCTTGATGAAAATGCCACACTTTCGGATGATATGTTCAAGCACATGCATGACCAAGCTATGAAATTGAGACGATTGCAGAGTGATGATCAAGAGGACAAAGATAAAAAGGAGAAAGATAAAGAGGAGAGAAAAAATGAACGGAGAGCCAAAAAGGAAGAGCGAAAGAGAAAGCGCAAGGAGAGAAAAGAAGCAAGGAAAAATAAACAGAACAAAACTCAAACACATGCCACTACAAACTCGCCCGGTACAAACGCGCCATAGATTTTGAATTTGATCTTGACAAAATAAATTCACAAATCGTTGTGTCTATTTTGGTTATTCTTTGTATTCCAAACCTGATATAACTTGAATATTAATTGAATAAAGGTCGTTTTACCAGAAAAATAAATTATTATATGAATTTTAACTTTGATTAATTATCCAGAATATAATTGTTTTTGTTTTCTTGAAATTTAAATAACATTTTAAAAACTGTAATTTAATCTTAATGATTAAAGTTTGTTATGTACCAAGCACATCTAATAAAAATGGGATCAATATTAAGAATTCTTTTTGACGCCTATAACTTATAGGCTATAAGTTAAGAAAACCTTTGATGAATATTATCAAGTTTAATGACAAATTAAGTAACTTCCTTTTTAAAACATCACATCAATATGAATGTAAAAATATTACCTTGCATACCGTTAACTTCTTCAACTAATGGAAAATTTATTTATACCTTGATCACTTATTCAAATTTTTAGAAATGCACATCAGGTACATTTAAAAACAATTAAAATTACACAAAAATAATTTGTTTGCTCAGTTTTCTAATGAAACAATGAAATCGAAATCAAATGAACTTATTTACCATGCAAAACATGAGCAAACAAGATGATTGATCGGATCTATAACGAGGCTATAAAGTGATCTGGCTCATTTCAATCAAAATCAGTTCTCTTAACTTTTGTTAAAAAATGTTTTCAAAAGTTTTTATTCAGTTTTTATGTCTGTCCTTAGCTTTGGTTGAAATCAAAGCTTACGTTCAAAGACTCCCAGAGAATGAAAATGAAATAACCTATGAAAAGAAGGACCCAGAGCCTAACAATGAAGAACACCCGGAGCCGGAGCAACCGCCTCATCGCAGACACCACCACCACCATAGAAAACACCATAACCACGATGAACCTGGTCATATATCTCCTTATTCTGGAGATGTTTTGTTACCGCCCCCACCTCATGGACATAGACCTCCACACCACGAAATGTTGGCTCAACTTATGCCTCTGTTCCGGTCGTTCCTCAGTCGGGACATCCATAAGACAGGTAGAGTTGAAGCGACAAATGACGCAAAATTGGAGGCAATATCAAAGACCAGGGCATTTGTGGTGAACAAGATCAAAACAAAATACACAGAGACACTGATCCAGAATAACAAACTTACCAATGGTAAAATTGTCCTAGCAAGAATATCAATTTATTGAAATATTTGCGAATTTTGACGAATAGATAGCAAAATGTTAACCAAGACTTTGGAAACTGACGGCGAAACCGATGCAGTCATTGACTTCAACTCCGATATGGATGTCATCAGCGATAAGATATTGAAGGCTAAGAGTGACGAAGACTCGAAACCAGTCGAGGAAAAGGTGAAATAATTAGCATGCATACTTATTAATTATTTAAATCATTGAATTTGAGGAAATAACCTTGATTAAAAATTCCCTTTTTCTTTGTGTTTCATAATTTAGTCAAATTTTTTTGTCTGTGAATTAATTCAAAAGATTTCCCATGATATATGATTAATTATCATGTTGAATATTAATTAATTAGCATGTACACCAGGAAATGCCCAATGAATTGCCCAGAATGGTGTTGCGTCACCCTGCTCGTAATTTAAAGCGAATGAAAAGGTCAGAAGAAACGACAGAAACGCCCGACAATTCCTGGAAAAATATAATGGGTGCTTTCAAGAAGGTGGGGGACGCCATCAAGGATGGTTATAAGAAGCATGTGGAGGAGCCAGTCAAAAAGTTCGTGGAAAATGTGAAACAAAAGACCAAGGAGTGGCAAGAGAAAAGACAAGCTGAAGCTGACAAGAAAAAACATGAACAGGGACATGACCAAGGAGATACAGCTACCGAACAGCCTCAGGAACAGCACGAAGAGAAATAAAATAGACATGGTTAAATAATAAAAATTATATTTTCTTTGCTTTCTTTTGTTCTTTGAAAATATAAAAATTAAGTATCTTGTTCAAATTATCAAGTATTACCAATCAATAACAATTAGCTAAATCAACAAGCTACTATTACTTCACAATTCAATGATAAGTAATTGAACAAGCTCAGTTGAACAAACAACTCTCCAATCAATCCGACCTTGTTTAAACAGACAGTTTTCGACAAGGTCAACACTGGCACACAAAGCAACAATGAACTAGTACAATCAATAATTATCATAGAAAACAAAACTAAACAATTTTATTCTTTTAACTAAAAAGTAATAATAATAATAGTTATTAATAATTAATATAATTTTTAAATTAAAATACAATTATTTTTCTTAAATTATATAAAATCAGTCATTAATTTCCGCTCAAAGACTAGAATAATAAATAGGTTTTCCCCTCAATTGTAGGGAAATTCAATAGAAAATTAACAAAAAAGGGGTTTTCCTCATAATTCTCCACTAAAGAAATGCTTCGAATAAATAATTAATTTACTAATAAATGGATTAAAACCGAAAATTAAATGTAATTATCGCCAAAAATCAGTGAATTTTGCATTGAAATGATAGTTAGGTCTCAATTGACGGGTGGTTCCACTCCTATAGCTATAGTGGGTTTTTTATGGCCACTTTTGTTTGGGGGAAACGAAAACAAATACTCAAAATTCCAGCACAACTTTTAAGACACTTTTGGGTTATTGTTTTCCATTCCGTAGAGTTGTTTGATGTCTTTCTTATAGTATTCCTCAATGGCTTTCCTCTTCAGTTTGAACGACGAGGTGACCAAACTGTTGTCCGGCAGCCACTCCTCAGAGCACAGCAGGACTTTGGCCGGAGTTTCGAGTCGAGTCAGACGCGTCTTCGACGCACAGAACTTCTTGAGCTCTTCGAACACCTTTTGTGTGGCCATCGGATCACTGCAGAGATCTTTGAGACTCTTTTGTGGGGCCGGAGACCCGTTTTGTATCAATTTCTGGAGTGCCTTAAGATTGGGAACAATCAATGCGATCAAGAAATTTGTCGCTTGGTTGCCGTAAATGCAAATGTTGTCCACAATGGGATTTATTTTGAGCTCCTCTTCGATCTAAACATTCAAACAAATTGAAGCAAAACTTTAGAAAAACTTTTCAAAAAATGCTATACTTTGTGAACAGACCCACAACTTGACAGCATTTCAGTGAGAAATGCGTGCAATCAATGCATAGTTCACAAAACAGATGCTATTTTTAGACCCAAACCCCCACTAAAAACTATTATTTGAAAAATTTAGAGCAATTTTAACGATAATTGCTTTTAATAGTCTTTCCCTCCGTTACTCCCATTACTGAAAATAAGTGAAGCCATCAACAAATTGATGCATACCTTAGAGAGGGAGACGTATTCCCCGTTCGCCAACTTTATTATATCCTTCTTTCTATCAATGATTTTCATCACACCGTTGGGCAGTATTTCCCCGATGTCTCCGGTGGCGAACCACTTGACCCCATTGTTGTCCACTTTGAAGTACTCGTCCGAGAGTTTAGGCTTTTTGTAGTAACCATTGGCTATGTTATCGCCGCCGATCACTATCTCTCCCCTGGAGTTGGGCTTATCGGTGGCCGTATACCCGCCCTCTGGCCAATCGATTAATTTGATCTGAACGCCGACCACTGGGGCGCCCACATGTCCCACATCGAGGTCGTCGAAGTCGGTAATAGTGGCCGAAGCGCTCGTTTCAGTCAATCCATAGCCTTAAAGATTAAAATCAATTAATAAACAGTCTTTTCATTGAATCAATCAATCAATTGATTGAATAATAATTTGATCCAAACCTTGAACTACAGTGACGTCAAACAGATTACGAATAAACTCGTGAGTCTGAGGCCGAAGATAAGCGCCGCCACTGGCGATGAACCGGACCCGTCCTCCCAGAAGAGCCTTGAATTTACCACAGATGACGGTATTAATGATCGGAGTACTGAAGCCGTTTTTGGTCCAAAACCTCTTGTATTTGAGCAATAAATCGATGGAACTCTTGACTATGCGATGCTTTTTCGCCAACTCGTCGGTAATTCCTTTCTTAATCCGGTCCAGAATCAGAGGAACGGCTGCTATCACTGTGGGCTTCAATGTGGTTAAGTCGCCTCTGACTCCCTTCTGAAGACCCAACGATTTATCAGTCAATGTGTGGACAGAGGCGTAGCCAACGGGAACTCCTATTGATATGAAACAGAGTTCGGCACAGATTTCGAGGATATGCGCCAAAGGGAGGAACGCCGAGTAGAGGTCCTCTTCAGTAAGAACTCCGGCCACTTCGTAGAAGGCCTTTATGGCCAGCAGGAGATTCTTGTGAGATATGAGCACACCTTTGGGAACGCCCGTTGAACCGGAGGTATACATAAGTACGGCGGTGTCGTCGCCCACCTGTCGGAACTCCTTGTCCTCAAACGAGTCGTCGTTAGACCGTTTGCCCAACTCCTGGATCTCCACAAAAGTGTAGATTTTGATCCTCTGTTGAAGACTATCACTAATCGTCTGATTAAAATTCGGGTCCTTTTGGTGGCCGTCAGTAAAGCAGATAATGCACCGAATTTTAGGCAATTTGTCCAAAATGGGGGACAACTTCGCCAACAGTTCTGTGTTTGTAATCATATGAGTGACTTCCGTTTCGTTGATGGCGTGAATGATGGCCTCTTCGCCCAAATTTGTGTAGAGTGTGCCCACTGTGGCCCCCAATCGGAAGAGCGCCTGACAGGAGACCATCCACTCGAGCCTTGTGTCCGCGTAGACCATAACCACGTCCTTGGCTTTGATGCCCGTCCTTTGGAAACCCACAACAGTGTTGTGGACGCGTTGGTCGATCTGGCGATAGGACTCCCACTTGTACTCACCCAACATGAGCTTACGGAGGGACCGGCCGTTGGCCTGTTTTTCTTCCTTCACGTCAAACACCGGACGATAACCGAAACACTTTTTGTCGCTATACTTGTCGACCACTTTTGCGAATAGTTGGGTAACTGTTGAACACTCGTCGACCAGTCGGTGCTCTTCAGTGGGTCTGAATTTAGATGACCTGACTTTAACCCACGGACTGTAGGCTGAGTTGGGGTCCAACTGTTTAGCTCTGATCATAGGCTGTTCGGCGCTCTTCATAAGAAACTTTCGCCACAAATACACCGAATACGGGATCAGATTATATGTGATTACAGACAACGAAATTCCCGAAAATATTATTAAAAACATTTTTTAATTAATAAATAAATTGATTTACTCTTTAATTAACAAAAATATTAATCACTTTTTGCTCTTAAAATGAATTATTAAATAATTTAATGAATTTTTCGCATAAAAATTAAACACTTTTTTCAACAGTAAAACAATTTAGTGAATTGAAGTAAATTGAGAGATGACTGTCCTCCCAGTCCTCAGGCAACTGAATGATATTGAATATGAGTCGTCAGAATTTAAGAAAACTGATCAAGTTTATTAATGAAAAACGATATTATATGTTCTTTGCTCGTAATTAGGAATAAAAACATTTGCGTTGAATATTAAGTACATTTAATTTCCATAAAAACACATAAATCGATTGCAGGTTTATTTTTGTCTCAAACAACTTTGAAATCGTCTACTCATTTATCTATGGATTGGCTCAGGTAAACAATCATGGGCAATTATTGTTCTCAACTTAATGATAGCCTGATTCAAAAATATGACTCTGAGCATTACCATTGGCTGATCAATATTGAAATACACGTATTTTTAAGTCCGTCTTTCAGGGGACTGACTATAAGTATAACCATTTTTATGGCTGTGCTATTCTCTTTAGTGAGTAGTTTCCTGGTATGGGCACCGGTGACACACATCGGGCGAATGGTGGCTCTCCAAAGTCTCCTCATACAGATTGCGTGTTCACTGTTTATGTGCGCACAGGGATGTTGACTGTTTGGCTGTGCATACTCTGGCTGTTCACTGCGCACAACAAACACGAGAAGCACATCCACACAGAATCTAAGCCTGAATTAACGGCTCTATTCACAGTCATTTTGAAGCAAATGCTTAAAATATTGCTTTTCTAAGTTTTAAGTTAAAACTTATTTTTCTATTCAAGGAGCGAATCTGAGTGTATCTTAGCTCTAATTAAAAGTGTTGACCAGCGCCCTGACCGGTGCACTACATTTACTTATACTGGAGTGTTGCTGTAAAGCCTAACTCTCAGGGATAAGTCTGATATGACTGTGACTCAGATTTCTGAGTTTTTCGTCAAAATGTAAGTCACAGTTCTGTTAAACCGGTTCTGTGAATAGAATCTGAGTTCCAACTTATGTTGTAAGCAACAACTCAGACTTAAGTCGGAACTGTGAATAGCCCTGCAAGAGTTTTTTGAAAATTAAATTTAGTGGTTAACAAAACTTGGTGGATAGCTTTATTACTTTCTCAAAATCACCTTACACATATAACTGCGAAACATTTTATTGATTCTTCTGAGATCACCTGATATTAGCACCGATGCCAACATCAAATACAATTTAAATCAATATGTCTTTAGGCTAATAGTGTTTCGGATGGGGAGAGAGAGAGAGAGAGAGAGAGCGAGAGAGAGAGAGAGAGAGAGAGAGAGAGATTTTGTTTGCCTCGAAAATATAAATTAAAAAATTCAGCGGAAAAATAGCGAATCAGTTCTAAAAAATCACTTAAACGACGAAATATTGAAATATCTTGTATTTCAGGTTTTTGTTATTTAATTTTACTTTTCTTTGGTTCGGTATCTCTGATAATAAACTTCTTAATCATATGCAGACCTTAGGGTTTATGACGTTTGTTGTGTCGTGTTTTGAATGCAATTAAATTATATATTTCTTCTGAATAAAAGAGAAGACTTTCTTTTCTCTCGGTGTCTAACTTTAGTGTCAATTACTCTAATCACTGAAGGACTGACTCATGAAGAATGCATTCAATGATATCAACCAATTAGTTGTGATTTGGTTGACATCCACTCAATTTTCTCAACCGATTTACCAGGAATTCAATAAAAGAGAGAAAGACTTGAATCAAATGCTTTATTAAATCACAAAAACAGAGATTTTCAAGAAATTAGAAAAAAGTCAAAACACTTTTCAATTGTTTTCTTACAAAAATTGAAACAAAATTTCTTTTAAATCAAAAATTATTTGAATAAAACTGCGCTTAAAAACCAAACTTTAAAATCAACGATAAGACAGGTCATAATCTAAGAGATTTCGCAAAAATTATCCATCAATTTGAAGGCAGTCTTGATTACAACGAAAGTGTTAAACAAAATTAAGAGACAATTATTCAAAATATCAAAACTACAGTCAAATGAAAGTTAACAGAAAATTATTGCAATTATTCAATGAAAATAAGATATGAATAAAAAAATAATAATTTCGAAAAAGTTTTATCAAAAGTATTGACTAATAATTGGTTTTGAAATTATCCTAAAGTTTATAACAAATCTATAGATTATTCGACTATAAAACCACACTTTGATTGACACAAATCAGTAATAATAATAATAATAATAATCACATAATTATTGCAATTATTTCAATAAATTAAATAACAAATGATATGCAAAATGATTGACATAATTGTGAGCAAAATAACAGTTATTTTGTGTCAGAATCCAAATAAATAATAACTTTTATACGGAATGTATTTGAAATCAAGAGTTTTGTGTCCGAAACGAATAGAATTCAAAAATCAGAAGAATTCTAATCTATTAAATTTAGTTTGAGATCTCCATCGGCGAGAATGACAGTAGAGAACCGGCGCTCGGGATTCTTACTTTTCACGTGGCCTACGATCTGACTGACCACCGAATCGACGTCTGATTTCTGGCCACTTATATTGAATGCCGCACACGAAGAGTTTTCGATCATTCGCGGGGTTTCGATATAAGTTTTGGTCGTCTCCTGTAGTTTACGGATTGTATTACCGTTTCTGCCGACAATCAGACCGATGAGGAATACCGGTGTAATCAGATTCAAAGAAATGCCGCCTAAAAATCAAAGGGAAACTCAGTTATAGATTGAGGAAAGTCTGACTTAAAAATAGATTTTTTTGTGACTCATTTGAAAGACTGTTTTGAAACTGAAATGAAATCAAAGATAAGAAAATATTTTTAAACGAAAGCGAAGGAAAAGTTGAAAATTAAGGGAAAAATTCAAGATTTCAACTAAAATATGAATAATTCAAATGAAGAGTTTGTTGGACACAGACCCGGAATATCACTGTTTTGTCTTAGTTTTCGCTGTCGTTCTTCACTTATAGCTGAGAAGTGTTCCGATGCCGACAGGATCTCAGCCTTGACTTTGAGGACATCTTCGCGACGGCCAGTGATAATGAAAACCGGTTCCTCACCGCTGACGGGTGTCTGGATATACGTCTTTGACTTCGCCCTCAAAAGCTTTATCTTTGAGCCTATTTTACAGACAATTATTCAGAGGCTTTACTAACGACTGGAAAAAAGTTCAAATTTTCAATAATGAGATTTCTATACCCTGTTTGCCGACAATCTGTGCCACGTGTGTCGATGTCGGCACTGACACCACTTCGCAATAGTTCTTGTCATTAGTGGGGGAACTGACGCCATTCAAACAATTATTAGGGGCTTTGGTCTCATACATGCGGTTGGCGTCAAAAGTGGTGTCGAGAAGTGAGACACAGGTGTCTACCAGTCTATCGCCGGTGAGCTCGAGTTCGGCCAACTGTTTGGCCACTTCGTACAAGCGGTCGATCGGCACATAAGTGGACGGCTTGGGAACCGATTTATTCATTTTCATAAAATTATTTGCGCCCATCACTGGGTTTGAGCTCTGATTTGGAGGCATTTCGGACTCAATTCAACTGATATTTCAATTAAAACAAAATCTTATTTAAAAACAATGAATAAAAACTTTTGTTTAAAATCTATTGAAAGAGATGTTAACTGTTGTCTGACTTCCGGTCAAATGAAATGAAATGAAATAATTTCTGATTAAAAATCATTGACAACGATTTGATACGTTTTTCAATAAACTTGGAAAGTATGCTAAACACGTGACTAATAGCCGGCACTGTTGCACCTTTCACAAATTTTGACAGTTTTGTCAAAGAACTTCACAGAAATATTAGGAAAGGGTATGTATTTTACTCATTCTGTTCACCAGTCAATGGAAAAGTTCAATATTTTTCTCCGATTAGTTTTTATGGAGTGAAATTTCAACTTAACTAGATCACTAGTGACCTATTGTGCAGAGTCTGTGTGTTTGTGACCCAAGACCTGTCCGGTGCCCAAAACCTTGAGATCTGTTTATTTGTGAGCTTATGAATGGATTCTTTGAAAGATTAATCTGGAATTCAAACATAACTTTTAATATTTGGTGAATAATAAACTTGTAAACAACTTTCACATTCACCACTTGATTGACATCCTGTGATAAAATTGGACAGAATTTTGCGCTCAGCACAACATCTGAGTCAATCAATTCAAGAGATTAATTCTAAGATAAGCTCTTATTTGTCAGAGCCTTCACTCATTGCCTGATAACAGACTGACCAGTGCTTAAAGGCCCACAACAACAGTAACTATTACTGTTGTTACCAAGATCATATGTGCTATGCAGAGAATTCCTAGAATAGATTGCAAACATCGATAGATTATTTCAAATAAATTGATTTCGAAAAAAATGTTCAAAATTTTTAATGATTCAAATATTTTTCTCCAACGAAACAAATAATAATTGAATTCAATATAATTACAAATATTTGATTCTTTCACTTAAATATCAATTACTAAAAGAGCAGTAAAATTATGACATCAGTTATAATGAGTTTTTCATTACAATTAAGTTAATTAATGAGTGAACTGTCAGTTGTTTGTGAAGTTTCTCATTAAATATTTATACAATTATTTGTTCGTCTCTTTAGTGGCCTTTAATTCCTCAACAGTTTTAATGATCAGAATATCCAATGACTAGAAGTTTGTATTATTTTAATAAAAGACATTTGTTTTCAATGTTTTTAGTTATGATTCAAGTCTTACATTAATTTTTAAAAACAATTAGAATTTAAAAAAGTTTTTATCATTAATTCAATTAATTTATAGAAAAAATCTAATGACAGATGAGATTCGCATTCAATTGTGTTTTGAAATCTTAGAGTTTATTAATTTTTGAGCAGTTTTTTGATCAGAAATGAAAACAAATATAAATTTAATGTCAATTTCACTGATATTATGCTTGAAATCAAAGTCTAGAAAATGATTTCTTCAAATCCTGTATAAAATTCTTATTATTTAACAAAACATAAGATTAGATGAGATTCTGGTCTCAAATATTCACTCAGAATCAGAATTTTGAACTCATGTCTGGAATTTCGCGATTTTATTCAAATAGAAATTAATATTAAATAAAATAAATAAAAATATTTCACAAAAACTTATTCTTGAATTCAAATAAGACTTCAGTCATGAATAGAATCAAATAATTACATAGATTTCGATTCATTTGAGACTATATTTCAGTACTTATTTCACAATTAATAACAAAATTCTAGTGTAAATCAACGCTTGTTATCATTGATTGTCTTCAAACTATTAATAATCAATTCGTAAAAAAAACAAATTAAATAAAAGTTAAAAAATAAAAATCTTAACGAAAATAAAATTTAATCAAAAGATTTTGGGACAGAATTTCTTGTCAATAGTCGAGGTCTGTTTGTACAAAGTCTTAATTCACAGATAAAAAAGAAAATTTCAGTCGATTTATGGATAAAAAATCCTAAACTAAAAACCAATCCATTGATTGAAAATCAATTCTAAACTCAACTAAAAGATTAAATCAATGGTCGGCTGAAGAGCTGATTACTGGAAATGTATAATAACGAGAGAGCACTGGAATTATATGATAACCAAATGGTGTGACCATTAAATAGGGTCCGAATCTAATGATGTGATCCTACAGTCAATTACTGTAATTTACAATCGATTTAAAGATCGAATCGACAATTGTTTTGACAGTTTCTCCGAAAACTATACAATTAATTCAAAATCTCTTCAAAGAAAACAAATAATAATTAAATAAATTATTTAAACAAATGTTTTAAAGTATATCCGTTTCAAAAATCTTTTGTTGATTACTGTTATTAGCGTTGGTATCGTTGGACACACCGTTTGTTGCCATTGACTTATTGGCCAAATCCCGAAGCGATCCGTGGACTGCACTCATATTGAATGACGTCTTCGACACTATATTGCTTTCGGATCCGGTCTTCTTCAGATCGTTGAGTAGTCCGCGCGGTATCTGACCTCTGCTGAGCTGCTGTAGTCTAGTGTACTGTTCCTGGAGTTGTCTCTGTTTTCTAAGGAGTTCCTGATGTCTTTGTTCGAGTAATTCCTGACGCGATTGTGCGAAACGCTTCTCTACTACTGAGCCCTGACTTCCAACTGATGACAGCGAAGATGTCGATGAAGAGGGCGGCACAAGGATGTCATCGGCGCCATCAGTAATACCTGGATCAATTAAAAATAAAACACTATTCAAACACCAGTGGTTGGGGACATACCTTCAGGTGGCGTAGAACGGGGTCTATGGGCTAACGCCACTGCATTTGGCTCAGAATTGGATCTGATTGCGGAATAGGTCGGCGGTCGGACTGCAAATGATGTCAAAACTATAGGATTAATACGTGATGACGAACGAGGCGGCGGTGCGGGTATTGTCGACGATTGAGGACCTATTGGTTGGCGGGAATTTCGGCCATTAAATTGGTTCAACTGTTTCGGGGAATCACTAAGCACTGGGCACTAATGGAAGGGCTCTTTTTGTTAGTTGTTTAGCAAATATACAAAATTAGTTTATTTTTCCACTAATTTAGTAATAATTTTATTCAATTTCAACTCAATTGCAGCAAAAAATTAGTTTAACAACAAAATCAAAATCAATAATAAAATCAATGAATTATTGAAACAAAATTTTAAACAAAATGTTTGAAAACGTGATTAAAGAAAAGCATTAAACAAATGATATGTCAATTAATAAGTGATTTAAACAAAATTCGGATAAAATAATATCAAATTCAGTCAATAAATCCAATGATTTAACAAAAGTCTAAAAACAATAATAAATAAAATCAAATATAAATGAATTCAATTTGAGAACAATTCGATGGAAATGTAGTAAAGAATTAATGAATTAATGAATAACCTGCAAGTTTTCAATCATTTTAGAGCTGGTTTTCAATGTTAATGCATTTTAGTTTCAAATTTTTAAGATTGTTTACCAAGTTATCTATCAATTGCTAATTATATAATCCAATCACCTTTTTTGGCGACCGAGGAGTCCACCGAACCTATAGATTGGAGTAATTTTCTGGCGGTCACCGATTGTCCGCCAATTGTCGAGTTGTTGACCGCTGTGTTCGCCGACGGCTTCGAGAAAGTCTGTAATTCGTCCAAAAGTGTGTCCAATACATTGGTTTTGGCCGAATCGATGGCCGACGGTGTGGCCGGAGTCACCTGAATGATAGTGTGCGGCTCCAAATCGCTGTCATACATCTGCACAGACATCAATTGACCAAAACATTAATTCAAACAATTAATTAATTAATATATAAATCGGAGAATTTTAACCGCATTTTATACTCAAACGAAAAAACTCTTGAAATTCATGTAAAACAATGAGAAATATTTGTGAATAAAATGTTTCGGATGAAATTTATGTGATTTCAATGAATGAATTGATGGATGAATTAGAGTAACGAATAAAATAAAATTGAATTAAGACATCTATTGATTGTCTAAACGGACCTGATTTTCATTGTGTTCTGGCATTGTCGGCATCGACGCGAATCCCCGCCACAGACTGCATATTAAACAAGGACATTTTGTTTGGCAACAGTTATATACTCTTTGTATTTGGCATTCAATTAAACATTTGATTAATTAATCAAATTTAATGTTAGAATCAATGGTCAAAACAGGACTTTTTTTGTTGCAACAACGCATTGAATAATGAGCATGCTTGTTTTTAAAAACATGAAATCAGCAACAATTCTAACCAATAATTTGGTAATCAATTTGCAAGAGTACTCATGCAGTCTGTATTTTGCTTTCATATTCTCTTTGTTTAATGGGAACACCATTTAGGGGATAGTTATGGTTTGCAATGAATTGCGAGGCATTTGATCGGATCGACAGCCGAACGGTTAGAGTAAATGTCATTTTAATAATCGATTAATAATAATAATAATTGAAATTTAGTTCAAAACAACTCAATTAGGGATTCGTTTCGAGCAATGGATGTGTGAATCGATTGTTAATCAGATAATGGATTTAGAATAAAGTCATCAGGCAATGGTAAATGCATCTTGGTTATAATATACAGCAGAATCTACTTGTTAGTAATCTAATGGCTGAGCTAGCTCATTCTCAATCGAAATAATTGATAGAACTTAGTCTCGAATTTGTACTCAATTTTATTCGACTGTATATTATATTCAGTGATTGAATCGATTTTTGAAAAATTCAATCAAAAAAGGAAAAGATATTTGTCTCACAAAATATGGTAACAAATGAATGGAAGAAAACAATAATAAAATTTGTTAAAAATCAAAAATTCCAAGATCTAAATGAGACAGAAATTCAAACAATTGTTTACTCAATTTTGTGATTATTAACATTGTCTCGAAAGTTAGGGCTCCGTCGCCACGACTGGACTCGATTGGCCTGAATTTCAATTATATTGAATAACAATTAATTTTCTGCTTATGTTTTGCATTGAAATGGATTTTATGTCTGTTTTCGGAATATTAGACAAAAATATGAGTTTTGTTTCAAAAGAAAATCGAAGGAAAAGTGTTTTTCTTGAAAAACAAAGATTTTTCAAATGTTAGCGAATTATTTGGAAAATGGTCTTTGAGTTGAATTTTTAGGGAAAAATTTGAATTTAAAAGTCTTAAAGTAATTGTCATACTCTGGAGGCGTCGGTGCTGTCAGTAGAGGCCGACTGTAGTAACTGTGACGGCGATGAACTGTTGGCGTTTGTGGTCGACCTTTGCTCCTGAACCGAAGCCAATCTGTTTTTGAAACAAATCGGGAATTAGTCTCAATTAAAAGCATAACTATTATTCTGACCTCTTGAGTGTGACCAGAGTTCCGGTTAGTTTTTTACATCTCTTGAGAGCCGTCTCTAACTTTTCCGGCTCTTCCTTCAAAAATCTAAAGACAAAAGAGTTAGTAATAAATCAAGTGATGGAAGGGATGGCCTACTTTTCTTCCCTAACACAGCACTCCATCTCCTGACTCATTACAGACTTCAAACACTGAGATAACGGCGGAAATCTATTCTTGAGATCGGCTACAGTTTTGGAAGCGCGGGACAGGACTAACGCCATGGACTCGACCTGAGACATATTGACCCGACACCTACGGTTTATCACATTAGACCTCAACTCCTCCACCTGTGACTCCAACTCCTGCAGGTCTTTGTCGAGTCGACACACATCCTGTCCGTACATATCTTTATCCGTCGAAAGTTTCATCCGTTCCAATCGGAACTGACACTCAGGAGAACCGGAAAGGAAGGCCAGAGTGCTCTTAATTTTGCTACAGGTGTCTCTCAGGGTTTCCTTAGCGGTGGTGGTCTGCTGTATGGCCAGTCTTCTTAGCGATCGAACCTCTCCGCGGAGGTCTTTAGTCTTCTTTCGAATTTGTCTCAACTGTGCCATCATATCATTGGAAATGGCGAGCGAGAGGTCACCCCTATAGCCTATTAGAGCTGCCGGTTTTGGAGGGGGCGCCGGCTTTCCTGACTTGTCTGATGATTGACATAAAAATAGAAATTAATTTCGAAAATCAAATTCAAAAACAAATAAAAGTTTGAAATTTTGTTCACATATTCTCTAATTCAATATTAGATAGAATTCAATCGAATTCGAGGTCAGTTTAAAAATGAAAAGAAGTTATAAAATGAAATTGTTTTGTAGTGTTTGGGGACACGGATTGGTTGGGAATAATGTTTAAGACATTTAATAACCTGTTAGTGTTGAACGTGACTTAATCGCTGGCTTTGCGGGTCTTTCGGCTAAAATAAATCCGCGATATATCGGACGGAAAGAGAGAAAAGCAGTTCAAAAGTATGGCTCGAATCGAGTGGTTTCGGGTTAATTACCGAAAAGGACTGCACATAAAGAATAGTCAGACACAGAATAACATGCAGTGGGAGTAGAAAAATGGGACGGAATGATAATATGTTAAGTAAATGATGATAACCTCCGCGCTGTGGGGAATGCATCAATTGGTCCAACTCTGATGTGGTCTCATCGCTAAATGAAACTGATTTCTCTTCTAAGCAATCAGTCATTCAAAACACAAACACCAAAACCAATTAATTTTGAGTTCAGAGCAAACAAATTAATCCAAAATTCAAAGACAAATGAGAATAGATTTGAATGAAAAGCGAGTTTAGAAACAAAAGTATGAAAAGAATAATATTTAAAACACGACTACCTTTGAAATGTTGTCTTTGGATTTGAGCTTTGGTTAAATTGCAATCAATTTCATTAGTGTTTTCTACATCTGATTCTTCATCTGAAACACATTTGAAAACCAAAAACAAATCACTATAACTACTGATAGTTAATCGCTGAGGAAAGGCATGCGATCTCTCAGAGGAGTGGAAAAGCAGATCAAAACCATTCACTCGATTAAGGAATTGATTTCAAATTTTATATAAATTTTGAAATTTTGAGTCAAAATTTCAAATCTTTATCGAAATTATTGATCGGAAAAGTGATTGGATTAGAATTTATGTGATTTTCAGATCAAATAAATTAAATTTCAGACAATTACCAGATTTTTGGCTCTGTGTCGGCGCCAGTGCTTTGGTCACCACATTAGTTAAACTGACGATCTGTCTCTCCATTTGTTGCATCCGAACTCTGGCCTCTTCGTCGATGACAGGCGTTGCCGAACCAGATCTCATACCATATATACCGTACGGGTCTTCGAATGGAGTCGAAGGATATCCTGAAAACGAAGCCCTCACTTGAGTTTGGCTTTCCTGAGGCATTCGACGCTCGGGTGAAGACAAATAACCCGAAAAGTCCTGACCGTAGGCTCTCCCTCTCTCAGGTGAAGGATATTGACCGGCAACAGAATACGGTCGGTCTGGAAGGGGACGATTCTGGTGGTATTGCGGGCCGACCACTGATGGCGAGGTTATGCTCCGGGGAGGGGGTAGTGCTGAACGCGATGCAAAAGATCGTTGAGGTTTTGGAGGCGGTCCTGAAGACATCATTTGACCTTTAAATCGAAAATAAATTAATGAATGAGTGGAAAGGCATAGGCATTAAGGGAAAGCCTATTAATTATTAAATCATTAACCGATTGGATCTTTCGGTCTTTGCTTTTGTATTAAGTCCGGAGAAACCGAGCGTTGGTTTTGCGGCGCGACTGCAGTCGGCGCTGGATTTTGGCTCTGGTTTTGGTTATTAGTGTTAGTATTGGATCCGTTAAGGTTGCCGTAGAGCGACACTATGTGGGCGTTTCGGGGAAGGGTTTGAGAATAGCCTTCAATACAAATGAAAAATAGTTCAGAAATTGTGTTGAAAACGATTAGCGATTAATTGAAAGCAGAGTTGAAATGAAAAGTGATCTCAAAATCTGGAGAAATAATTACCGGGAAATGGTTTACTCCTTTCAGGGGGTTGTGGCGGTTGTGTCGAACCAAAGTTGCGCGGAGACATCGTTTGCGAGCGATACTGAGCCGGTAGTATAATTGTCCCGTAATATTGTGACTGACCACCGCTGGTGGGCAGCGGCTGCTGTACGGGTCCTCTCTTTGGTCTGTGAATGTGTTGCGACTGATATTCGGATTCGAATTCAGGTTCGGAAAAGTATCCGAACTGTTCGGAGTCAGTCCACGGAATGGGTAAATTCTGACCACCGACCGGTTGAGGACCATTAGCCCCGTGTTCGTAGATTCTTAGCACACATCTGTCGCGAATGTCACGCAGGTCTTCCAACTCATAGAACATGTCTTTGGATCCGTCGTGAATATAAATACGGATCGATGGACAGTCCAGATATTCCATTGAGAGTTGGCGGGGGAATGACCTGAAAGACACAATTTATTCATTTATATTTACAAATGGATTCAAAATTCAAAATAGAGATAAACTAAACCCTTATTAAGAAATGGATAGAAAATAGTTTCAAATAAAAAAAAGAGAAATAATTTAAAAATTAACCAAAAATAGGATTGTTTTGTAAATCTATCAAAAAATAGTTAAAACCAGAGGCCATACCTGACAAACAGGGCTTTGACTGTATCTAAAGATGTTATTTCATTTGGCAGTAAAGCTCTCTTTGTTTCCGATCGGAACTGGAGGAACACCAGACCTAATGAACGGTCCTGTGTTTTAGATGGTGTCCGGACTATAGGCAACGATGAGCGCACTTTCCCTCCGCGCCTGAAGCCAGTGGCCGATGTCTCGATCTCAGACATGATGCCCGGGTCGTCATCGAACAGTGTCGAAGAGGGCTGGTATACGAACCGTTCTAACGGTGTGGTACTGGCCGGCCGTTGCGGTTGAGAGTGTGCTTGAACTCCACTTTGACTTTGGTTCAGATGCGTGTTTGTTGGCCTCTGCGGACCCGTTGTAGGACCTGATGAGCCGCGACCTGTAATCACACAAAAATACAAATTCAATAAAACGAGTCTTCAATGGAAACAAAATTCTCTTAATATTTGAATTCAAATATATTTGTAGTAAAAAAAAACTCATTTCAATCAATAGCCAAATATTGATTAAAAGCAGTATTTTATCAAAAGATGACTCGGAATGAGCTGAATGTCAAACAAACTGAAGAAAAATAGATTCAAATATGAAAACCATAGATAAGAATCAGATAAAAGAATCTGAAATACAAACATTCAGTTCGACTCTCAATACTATTTTGGTATAAAAATAAGGAAAATATTAACAGATAATTCATAACTCTTAGGCTGTAATCGGATTATGGATTAAGTTGTCATAAAAAGGCTTTCCCTCCGATAGTAATTCATGAAAAATAAGTTTATGTTTTTTATATCCAAAATAATTGCGAAAAGCATTCAAATGACTTCAACTTCAAAACCAAAGGAATTAATTGAAAGAGTTTTGAACTCAAACTACAGTCAAATACAATAATGAATTCAATTATTCCTTTGAGGTTAGAGTCGATTGAATTGCGTTCGAGTTTTCAGAGAAATATTTAAATTAAAATAATTAGTTTTTGGACACAAAGTGAGACAAAACAATAAAATGAATTCAAATTCAAGACCAGAACTGAGACAATAAATCAGTTCAAACGACAAGAATATAATTCATTTGATTTTAAGCCAACGGAAAGAAAAATGAAATTTCAATTCATTATAGAATCGGAACACAAAAGAGACGATCGAATGGATAGAAATTTATTCAAATTCATCGCACACTTGAATATTCGGCTGAATGCTAATCATAGCTTTCACTTCATTCTGAGATGAGCAAGGTGACCCCTGAGTATTGTTAACAGAGCTAAGATTTATGCGATCAAATAAAATTTAACAAGACAAAATTTGAATTTCTCACGTAACTCCAGATAAATTACCAGAATATCATTTGAATACCAAGAATCGACTCTAATTCTACTCCAATTCCATCAAAATTGCTAAAAAAGAAGCGATAAATCCCATCTAATGTGAAATCTCATTATAAATAAAGTTAACTAGGTAGAATAAATTAAATATTGCATCAAAAATAAGAACAATCATTATTCTGATACTCATTTCTGAAAATGAAAACCAAAGAAATTCATGAATTGAAAGAAAAAATAAATTCATTTCTTTATGGATATATCGGAAGGAATTTTCATGAATTTGAGTCATTGTTTCGATTCTTTGCCTTTCATTCAATGGGTTTCCAAAGAAAAAACGGTATTTTTCCGCTCGAATGGTATTTTCAATTTGTTGCACAAAAAGGCGAAAAAGAAAATGAATTATCAGAACAAAAATCAATGTTTACTTTCAGGAGACGAGTGAATGAATTAATTCAAACGTCAGATAAAATTCAGAAGAAAATCGAGAAATTAATTTTAATTAACAGATAATTAAATAATCTCTGATCTCATTCACCACAAGAATGGTTTGATAGCTCACCAATTAAATTAGTGGCTCATAATTACCTCGAATACTGACGCAAATATTTTTATATCTTTACATCTAATTCAACGACAAAACTATAAAACCTTAATTCAAATGTTAATTTAGATTATAATTATTCTGTCCATGTATTCACCAAGCTGCTTTGGAATAAGCAACATGTTTGTTTATAGAGTAAACCTACTAAATGAACATGGACAAACCAGAACTAACTAGGTTAAACCGGATCTTTAAAAAAAGAAAATCAACTCTTATTTAGGGAATTACAGACTTCTGAGCTCATCAGAACTGTATCACAGAATTAACATGGTAAAAATTAGTAGAAGGGATTATCATGTTACACAACAGTCTGTAATGGGCTATTAATGAGACTATGGATGTTTTGAAAGAAGCAGGGTTAAATCTGAAACTGATTCCAATTCGAAAGAAATGGATTGATATTTGGCGAATGGCTCATCATTTGTGGCTTTCCTTTTCAAATGAAAAGTGAAAATTAGTGATCCCTTGGCTAACCCGGATCATCATCCATAACAATAAAAGCCAAATAATCCGGAATTGAATGGAAATTCAGAAAAGCAAAGAGAATACAAAATACGAAAATGGATTTGAAAAATGATAGAAAAAGTGAGAAAAATATGAGAAAAAGCAAAAGTAAGTGAAAAGACAAAAGACAAAAGACATCTCACATTTGAGGACTGTGTGATGTTTTCCCAAATAATAGACGGGTCCGTAAATCATCAATAATATCGGCAAAGAGTTAATAAATAAGAGTTAAAAATATTGAATTTCATGACTTCACTGATGAGTTCGCACAGCAATGAGGCCTCACTTTAATAATTGTGATATTAATTCAAAACACGCTTTCAATGGACGAGAATTTAGTCTCAAAATGAGATAAAACACAATTAATGTTGAATTTTACGACCAATTTATTGAAAACATGATATCAGAGCCAATAATCCGAACGAAAGAGTTGTTTGTATTGGAAATTCACGGCAAACGAAAACCACTGAATTATAATTAATTATTCATTTTCTGGTTTAATACAAAAAGCAATATAAGGCACAGAACAGCACTTCTCAAGAGTTTTGGCGAATAATAAATTCTTTGGGAATTTCTGGAGAATTCAAGAAATGCTACGAATAGAGGAAAATATATTTCAAAAGTTTAATAACAGACCAGAAAAGTGAGACAATCGATGGCAAAACACTCTGAGCTCTGGGAAAGAGTTATAGAGTTTTGAAGAAACAAAAAAGTGAATGAAAAACAGATTGCAATGAAATGTATTGATATATAAATAAGTAATCAAAAGGAGAAAATCTAATAACTTATGGCCGAAAAATGAGGAGAAAAAGGAGTAAAGGAAACAAAACTACAGAACTAAACAAAAATAAATTATTGGATGAGAAGAGAGAGAAATAAACTGAAAGTCGGATCGAATTAAATAATTGGTTTTCAGAGCCCTTAAAGACATTAGACTCTGGAAATCAAGCAAACTATGAGTGTTTCGGCTCTCAGACCAAAGCAGCCAATAGTGAGGAAGAATGGGAAACAGAATAAGAGCTGTAAGGAAGTGCAAAAAATGGAAGAATTATTGATAGATATAATAACTATTTCTTTTGAGACCAGAGCTGTAACTTAGCTCTCATTGTGAGAGACAGTTGAGATTCAGTCACATCGCACAGCACAACAAGAAGAGCACAGTTCCCAACTATGAGTTACACCGAGAAACTGCACTCAATGGTTGTGCAATAGCTGGTGGCTGTCAGACACATAACTGTTCTGATGGCGGAGCGCACTCTCCGAACGGTCTCAACCATCACTTTCGGGTTTCTGACAGTCTTTATATCAATCCATAGGTGCGACAAAAATTAAGTTTTACGACTGGTGTTTGTCTACACTTATGGCGAGCGCACAGCCACTGACACACGACTAATCTGATGCTCTAATACACAACCAGTTAAGCACTTCCACTGATTGTTAGTTCTGAACAAATTGAACCAATTTATGGCACACTTATTGCAAATACTAACGACGAGGAACGACATAACAAACATAATATTGAATTATCACTCATTTCACTCACAGATAATTCACTTTCGCTTTCTCTACAGTTTTAGAAAATCTTAAATTTTTTGCGGAGAAAAGTAAACTTCAGAAGAGATTTATGGCAAACAAAAAACGGATAAAAACAAGACTTCATTATAAAAGCCAACAAAAGACACAAAAAATATAATTGTATACAAAATCCAGGGAAAGACGAAAAATGGTAATCATGTCATAAGTCGAAAATGTCTTAAACTAAACACATTCTTATAAATGACAATTGAATATACAGTCGGCGCTCATTATAAGAGACAACAATGAATTCTCTGAAAATCGAGTGAATAGTTTTGGGTTCAATAAAAAAGCAAAACTCGAGATAAAAACATCGAAACTATTTCTGATTAAATCGTAAATTCGCTGCAAATACGGCTTAAATCAAGTGTTTGTCAGTGCATTGGATGGCATACAAAATGATTAATTGAAGGGAAAGTCGACTTATTTTTTGTCTGAATGATTGCAATCAGCGCTCAGAACAATAAAACGACTGAATCTCTAATTTTGTTATAAATGAAGACATTAATGGATAACAAAATTAATTAATGCATTCATGGGATTAGGGCTTATCATAATCGCATGTTTTGAATATATGTCGACTTTTAGTCAACTTCACTGAACAGAATAAAGAGAAAAATGCCGGCACAGAATCGGGTGAATAGGAGGAGAGGAGAGGCATCGCTCACAGATTATAATAGATGTGATGCCAATGAAAAAAGAAAGAGTTTTCGGCTCAAGAATTCCATTAACTGTTCATCGAATAAGAGGTTACCAAACAATGCATTGCATTCTCTCTCAACGAATGTCTTTCACTATCATTTTTTAATCAAGCTCATTTCCATTACTATGAAACCTTTTGAAATTGTATAAAATTCAAATATTCAAATAGACTTGAATATAAATAACCGGAGGGAACGGCTTTTCCAACATTAAAAGAATCGAAAATTAAAATTCAAATTGAAAGGAGTGGTAAACCGGGTGACAGTTCCTCTCGATTTGACATTAATAAGTTTGTCAAGAATTTGAGAGGAGGTCAAGAATTTTGTGTACCAAAGAGAATGAGTAAAAAATCTCTCCAAGGTATTCGTAGAAATCGATTTGACTGCAGGAAAGGCTATAAGAGTCAAATGCTAGACAAGAATCGAGGAAACTTTGAGCTCAACTATTGTTAAATCGATTCCCAAAATCTAAAGGAACTGCTCTTTTCGTGTTATAAATGCAGACAAAACGAGACGAAAGAAATCCAAATTCAAAAATCGACCCAAAAGTAAATTTTGCGATAAAAAAGTGTACACAAAAACAGATTCTGTGTTTGAGTTGAGAAAAGGCATCTTTGAGTAAAATAAAACTCAATTGCATTCAATTCTGAGCCGATTTTCTCCTCAAAAAACAGAATATTCATTGAATTCAAATTTTATTCAAATATTTGACTCGACTTTCATTCAATAGTTTAAAATTTAATTACAAAATAAGAAAACAAAAGACAAGAATAAACTTCTGTCGGTTTATCTCAAACTTCAAATACAACTGAAAAATAAAATACGAATCGGAAAAAGAGAAAAATCATTTCAAAAGGAAACACATAAACAAAACCTAATAATAATAATAGGATTACTCCATATGATACAAAAACCTGAAAAATGTCATTAATTAAAAGATAAAACATTCTGTGAAATGGCATCAAATAAGTGTTCATCTCATTAACAAAGGCCTGGATTTGAATGCATTCACAAAATTCAAGTCTATTTGAAAATTAAATGAACAAAAATTCTCACATTTTTCTAATGATCTGACTCTAAGAGCCTTCGAAATAATTAGCAAAAGAAACAAAACAAATGTTTCAAAAAAGGGAATACAACTAAAGGCACGAATCGACACATAATCCCAACTATTTTCAAGAAAAACCTCTTTCGTGTCACGTATTTAACGCTTAGTTTTAATACAAAACATAACTTTTTATTTATCAAAATTTTTTAAAACCATTAATGGATTGAAACGTATTTTACTCCAAAAACTTTGGAAAAACAAATAAAATACAATTTAGGTCTTAATTACAATTCACGCCTTAAATAAAATTGTAATTTAAATAATTTCTAATGATTTTGAATTCCGACTCAAAGCATATCATTTGAATAAATTAATTGAAATAAAACTAAATTTCGAACTAATATAATCATTACTTCACTCAATAACTCGAAATTAAAATAGCATTTGAAAGGAAAGGGAGGAAAAGGCCAAAGACTTGAAGAGAGTATAAAATTATTTAATATCAATCATTTTAAGCGAATAAAATCGAGTAAAATAACACTTTAATTGAGTGTCGGAGTATTGAGAGGACTGGTGAACAGCACTCATCACAATTATTGCCAAAAGAGAAACTCAATTCTGTGCTAAAACACAGAATAGCATTGTTTTGAATAATAGATCAGTTGTAGGAAAACAAGAGTCGATCGAAGGTTCGCACAAAAAATCGATACAAAGTTTAGGTTTTGAAGACAAAGAGCGAGAGATAATAGTTAGAGACAGACAGAGAGGACAGGCTTTATATTGAGGATAATTCAGTCATTACCTGACACGACATTAATTAAACAAAACACTAAATGATAGGGTTTTACAACACATTCATTGATCTCTTCATTTGTCTCTCGAATGCAGACAAATATTAACTGAATTCGTGAAAATCCAAAATAAAAGTCTAATTAAATATTCAATTCTTTATACAAATTAGGAATACTTTTCAAAGTTACCAATCGATTAGGGAATTAGGGCCAAGAATAAAACATTTGCTAAAAACATTAATATAAGAAAAACCAGATTTCAATCATTTATCGGAAAATAAAACCATTATTTCAAAGAGAAATCAATTTTTCATTTTCCGAATAAAAGTCATTGGATATGAAAAATATTGAATTACAGATAAAATTGATTCGAGCAAAAAAAGTATATCCGAAAAGTGCACTCTTGCAAATACAACTTGCAAATATTGAATATCATTTTTGGAGATGAAAAACATTCACTGAAAAGACTATAAGAATATAAGTAAACACATATTCTGTAATCAAATTGAATCCAAAGGAAATTCACACAAAAAATGTTTCAAAATTTCTTAATTGAATTTTCGGAAACTAATGGAATGTATACAAAATCTATGCATTTATAGAGAGTATAAGAAAAACATTGAATTCATTTCGAGAGAACTCAATGTTATGAATGCATTCATTAAATGAGTTAATCAAAGAATGAGTAGTATTTCACTTAAGGAACAAAACTCCAAATGAAAACCAAGAATATCTAAATTAAAACTATTTGCACGGACTAATGAAATTAATAAGCATGCTATTTTTGGTTATACACATTTGGCTCGTATTCTCCAAAAACCTATAATTCAATTAATTTTATCAAATTTGAAAAACTGCTGTTTGTTACCAAAATTGAAAACCAAAATGCATCATGGTAATATGCATTATGTATAAACAGATCTAATGGATGGCAATTTTGTGTTTACTCAGGAATATTGCTTGCACATTTAAGCATGAAATCAATTTCAACAGTTTATAATTGTAGAAATAATCAACTAGCATGATTAAAATTGGGTTTGGCCATTCGTAAATTAAATTAAGCCATTAAAATTCACTGGTGGGTGAATAATAGCATGGTTAAATAATATCCAGATGGAATATCAGTTACATTAATGGATTAAAATCAAGAGCAATCCGGTCTCTCATTGGCCGCCCACCCATCAAACAGAGTAAATGTTGAAAAATGGATCCAGATCATATCAAGAGAAATGTCAAATACATAGACCCGCCCCTAACCAGAGGCAGAACCAACTCCTAAACCGAAGCCATTCCTAAACAGAACTCAGAATATTCTCATCGTTTGTGCAAAACTACTGAAAGAGAGAATTAAGTCTAAAAATAAAACATTAAACTGAGTCCGCAATCAATACAATGTGTGATATCTGGTGTCTGAAGATTGGGTTTCAAAAGACTCCGAGTCTTCTCACATAATAACCATTGAAATAACGATTAGAAAGAATTGCATAAAAACTCTTTGAAAATAAGATAAAATTTTTGTCTCATTTCTCTTTAATTAGAGATCAGAAGAGATATAAACTAATTATTATTTTTAATATAATCAATAAATGAGCGGAAAAAATGAATTTTCGCCAAAAAACTGATGATTATATGAAAACATAAAAGTGTATAAAAACCAGGATTTGAATTAATTCATCGAAACGAATATGAAATTAGTTTTCAAACTCAGAATTAGTATTAAATTTAACGCAAATTATGGATTACAAGAAAATAATTCCAAATCTTAATAATAATATCAAAAGACTTGGTATTTGTCTCTTATTTTTATCCGTTTAGATTTACATTATATTTCGATTCCTTTTTGAAAATTAATTCTGATAAAAGGTTTAAAAGAAATATCAGAACAAATTTCTTGGAGATTCAGTATTTTAAGCACACAATAGTGTTTTCAAATGTGACCCATATTTAGGCTCACAATTCAATTGCTATGAATTGAATATAATTTATAACTTATTGAGTTTCTCACAGAAAACTCCAAACAATTCTCAAATCTTAAGTTTCGACTCAACTCATATCGATTCCAATAAATCAAAATATATTTAATTAAATTCAGGAGAGGGAGAGGGGGAGAGAGCGAGAGAGAGAGAGAGAGAGAGAGAGAGAGAGAGAGAGAGAGAGATTCTTAGTATATAATCTTTCAAAAACGAAATTTTTATTTAATTAAGACTGAGATAAAGAAAGAGGGCTCAGGAGAGGAAGCCATAAAATTTTGGCGATAGTATCCAGGACACAGTTTGGCAAAAGTGAGGGATTTTTGGACAAATTCCCAAATTTTCGTCAAAATACTGATTTAAATACAATTTTCAATATTAATGAACGGGAAGTCATATAAAGCAGTTATTGATTTTTGAAATCTACAGATTCAGGAGAAGGAGAGGCAAAGAGAGGGAAAGACAGGCCTTATCTGTCTTCAAAAAGATCCTAATTATAATTAATGGTGTATTTTCACCATTATTTTCAATCAATTTTCAATTGAAAAACTTATTTTTTTCGCAAATAATAGGAGAAAATAAGAAACGATTAAAAAATGAATTGAATTTCTTTGGACTTAACCAACAATTTATAAAACCTTTGATTCAATTACTGAATGAAATACAAAACATTTGACATTTAATAAACTGATAACTCATTGAAGTCTAGTCTTAAAAATCAAATTCAAAACAAATATAATAAAAGCAATGAATGGCATAAATGGCTTCAATTCAAATCAAACAATAAATTAATGAATAATTTTGAAAATAAGCAAAACATTAAAATATATTTGAGATAACACTTAAACTGTTTGAATAGCAATTGAATGACTAATACCTGAATTATTCAATGAAATCCTTAACACAAACACCAAAGAGTTTGTGATAATAATCAGGCAATTGAGCCAATAATTAGCATATTGTGAACATTTAGTGCAAGGTGTAATTCACTAAATCATAACTAAATCATAATAAACACAAAAAATCACTGAAAAATACAAAAATAAGGACTAAATTGAGTTCAAAAGTGATAAACACTTGTGTTTATAAAAACCACACAAACAGTGAAATGAGTTTTCAAAGCAGTTTCAGTGCTCTTCAGAGCAAATCACGTGACTATATCGTCGGTCGCTATTATTATCGGCAGAGTATAAGGACTGTGCTATCAGTGCTCTCCTCTCTTTCTCCCTGACTAGAGATGTGTTTATATTGTGTGAGCCCAAGAGCACAGGGCTTTCAATGTTTTCTTGTCTGTGCCATTATGTCAGTCCCATTGAACGGCGATATATTATTACAGGTATTGGGAGAACAACGTTAGACAAGAGACAGACCGCACATATCAGAGACTACTCTCCCATAGACTCCACACAATACCCACCGATGTATGCGATAATAACTGACTGAATAACACAAACATAAAAACCAGTCGTTCCACAACTTTATGGTCCATAATGCTGCCAACATTTACTCTATGTCATTTTATCTGAAAAAGGATATCTCGCTTGTCACAGTAGCTTGCTCTATTTCATATCTAAATCTATCCATCTAATTAATGAGCTAGTTAAAAATTGAGTCATACAAATCGGGAGATTTAAAATAATGGTTTGAGACGGACCTAAACCTAATTAAGTGGATAACTCAAACTGTTGACCTTATGATCATGCACAATCATCTATCAAAGAATGTAACCCGGATAAATCTAAACTCGTGTTTGTAACCCTAGAATTTGCAAATTGAGTGTGAATTTCATTACAAAATGATGGATCATTTGAAATCATTTGAGGGCTGAGCTCAGAATCGGTTTAACTTCTATTGGAGTCTATATTCTGTCCATTAATTGAGAGAAAAATTGGAGAAAATTATTTATTTATTAAATTAATTATTCAAAAGAGTTTCTGTTATCAGAACAGGATCTCTACCCGTGTTTTCCACAGCCATCTGATCGCACAGAATAATATCTGTGGCCATTAGTTATGAGAAATAAGGCATTTTTGCCATCAATCGTTAATCGGCTCCGACAGAGACCGGCTGAGCGCACAAACAGCCCACACATGAGCTAAGAATCAATAAATTCATTTTAAACATTCACTAAACTGAAGGCAAAGGAGTGAAGAGAGAGTGAAAACAGAGGCCAACAGTAAATGTGTTGAAATGTCTGACTATATCGTCTCCAAAACAATGTTAGGCTTTGAATAAGAAAATTGGATTAGACTTAACACAAATTAACTCAAATCATATCCAGAGTCTGTGCCAACACTTGTGTCGACCACCACTGAGATTACGAGTGGAGGCAACGGCTGGCAAAACACGGAAACACTTCGACTATTCATTGAAAAATAAACTTTTGATTCAAATTAATGACTCCTTTGGGTTAAGGATGAGAAGTGCACTTCATATCGATTTCTCTCTAATAACAAGTTTTTTATTCGCAGAATAAATAACACGAAATACGAAAAATCTTCACTTTTTCTAAGGAATGGGTTTTCGGGCGAATAATAATTCGGATGCCATTAATGATTTGAAAAGTACAGAGTCACTAATGACCAGGATTCTTTTGCCATTTCAATTGCCAGTCCTCATGAATCAGCGAAAAGCACTCATAATTGTTGATGAATTGTTCAAATAGATTCACATAAATATTAATTTTTCTCATAGATTACCAAGCAATTTTAAACTGCTTTCATTAGCTTCAGTTCGCGCAATAAATGTGTCCACCCTGCACATTCTGAATTCATTATTGATTCCTAACCATGCTTGATTTATTCAATTCTACGGATTTTAAATTTAAATTCAATTGGATGGCAAGTCATATGTGAGGGAATGGGTTACCCGTTGGCAGTCCCTCACCTAATGGTTCTATAATTAGCTATTTGTGCGCCAATTAAGAGTAGGAAAAAATTCATTTCATTTCATACCACTATTAGTTCCGCCACTTTTCAAAAGCGCCAAATTAGGCAACTGTTGTGTCATTCTTATGGGTTGCGAATGTTGTGGGGCTGACTGTTGTTGTTGTTGTTGTTGATGATGGCTTTGAGGTGGGGGCTGATGACCAGCGGGTCTGATTAAGGTCATTACTCTTCTCTGCGGCTGATGCTGGCCATGAGTTCGCAAGTCTTCTGCATCACTATAATAACCACTGCGGTGAGTGTCTTGTTGTTGTTGTAGGCGGTGCTGCTGTTGTAGGTTCTGGTGCTGTTGTTGTTGCTGTTGGATCTGTTGTTGCAATTGCTGGATCTGCTGAAGATTTCTGGGCGCCGAATGGGGTCCTGTTTTTGACCATCGAATCGATTTAGAATTGTTTTCAACTTATTGTATGAATAAATTGGAAATAAAGGGAAAGAATGAAAAATTCAGATAATAATTAGAAAAAAGAAAAATGCATTTTATGTGAACTTAATTTGTTTTTAATGGCTTTTGATTAGAAATACATGATTTGGCCAATCAATCAAATCTAAGGAGGAATGCCTTTCGCTTAAGTCTTTCCCCCCGTAATCATAACTAGTGTTTAAGACCTAACGAATGGCTGTCTTAATTAGACAGTGAACTGGCGAATACCTGACCCATATTTATGCCGTCTTTTAAGCAGTGGTTTGTCTACGAAAAGCCTTTTGTGAATTGAAATTAAAAATAAGAATTTCTTTTGAATACTTGAAAAGTATGTGAAAAATGTGTCTCTAATCTTATGATGAATTATAATCACTTTTAAAACACATAATAATTACTATTCTATAGAAAATTAATTAAATCTTATCCATTGTGAACCTAGTCTTCAGAGCACAGAATAATGTGAGGAAAAATTCAATTGTCTATTGAAAGGGCTTTAAAGCGGAGAATGGGTTCAGTATTTGAGCGGAAAATTAGTGAAAACTCTTTAATATGTATTCAAAAATATTTTCACTAAAAAACAATTGTCTGGAAATCAATAGAGAATTCGTGTTTAGAATATTAATGAAATTTTTCCGTTTTTAACAAAATTTTTGTGAAAATATTTTCTATGACTTTTCAAAACTCGGAATAAAATAATTTTTAATAAAAGTATTGCAAAAAGAGACACCATTTCCACGATTTTAGGCCATTATAGAGGGTTTCAGTTTATAACCTGACATAAAACTGATCCGATATTATCTATTTATGTCTCAGATGGCGGACCAGACATTAGAGTCCGGATGGCGCACATGTGCTAATGACATATTGGCAGTCATTATCTCCTCTAAGGGACAGCATATCGCCATCGGAGCGTTCATTAAATAAATTCATTGTTTTCAATCTTCTTTTGCTCCACTTCTTTGTCTGATCCAAACATAAACGACAATCAAATCAGACAATAATTTAAAGCCTAATCAGTGTTAAGCTCTGTCCTCAATAGACAGCACCGGATCCGAGCGCTTCGAATATCAATTATTCGGATCAATCGATACAATCAGCGACTGTCCCCTCTTTTCTGTTCCCCTCAAACCATAACAAATCATATTCTTCTAAACTAATAAATGGAATAAACAACTAAAACAACATTTATTATTAAGGTCTTTATTAAGGTCTATATCCCGATAAATAAGATAAATAAACTGAGAATTGACTCAAAAATATTGCATTTCATTGACATTAAGCGAAATATTTTCACTTATAATGAAAATAATCAAAATTTCATTTATTCTGTCCTAAAGTCTATTAAATAGGAAACGACTAAAAAAATACTGAAACCAATTAACAGAAGAAAAAAGTAGAGAAAAAATAAATACTTTTTTATTCTGATCACACTATTGAGGGAAGAGAATAAATTGGATAAATTGAGCAAGCAATAATAAAGTTGAGATACACTGGAAATTGATGTTTGGAGAGCCTATAGATTGCTTGATATCAACGAACAGACAGAAAACTCATTTATTTGTCGCCCTTTTTGGTGTCACTCTGAGCCCAGAAATAATGTTATGGTCAGTTAGGATGAGACAGTTTATGTAAATAACTGATTCTAGCTAGTTAATTAACATAGTAAATCAGCTCATTTGAGAGCATTTGTTGAATATTGAGGTCTGTGTTTGTGTTTATTCTGAGCTCAAGCCCTGCCCTCCCCATCGGTGACCCCTTTCTGTTTGACTGACAGACTGTTTTGCGAACAATCGATTAAATAGTGAACTCAGTGTTGAGGTTAAGGGATGTGAATAATTGAATTATCTTTTGATAAGGAGATGGAGTGTAAGAGCACACAGAATAAGTAGTACCTGGAGGCTGATCAATAGGAATCGGATTGGAGATGGTCAATTGGCCGCCCAGTCGTCTAATCTCAGCCGCGTCTATCGATCGGGAGCCGGGCAGTTGTGACAGTTTCTGTTTGTTTGCTCCAACACTCGACTGTGACGACGAGGACAGGGATGATGACGGGGGGTCGGCTTTAGACCCCTTGTTTTTCTTCTCTTTGTCATCATGCTTGTTTTTGTTGGGCAGACTAGTGCTCCGGTGCACTTGTGTCAGCCTTTTTATACTGAACGGCATTATCTGCTATTCTGTTGGCGAGAATTAAGGCACAGAATAAACAAATAAAACATTAGATCATTGACTTTGAAGAATATTCCTTATTATTAATGCATTCAAACACTGACTCAAAGCAATCATAAGTCTATGAAAATGATTTGCAGAGAGTTTAGCCCAGAATCAGTTGAGAGAGATGTGGGGCCCAAACAATTCTCATACATTCATCGGGTATAAGAACAATATTATCAGTTATCCTGGTCTTATCAATTATTTAAACTGGGAGCTTCAAAAACAAGATGGCAAAGAATTTAACAATAGTATTGATCAAAGGCCTCATTGAAATTGGGCTCAAAATCCTGAGTGCGCTCTCTCTCCCTAATGTAAAGAAAGTGTGCTTGCGCACTGGCACCTATGCGCAAACATTTTCATCCTAAATTTTCAGCAAGGCTCTCTTTTAACCTTTTCCAACAGAAAAGAATTTCTTTATAAATATTTTGAACTGGATCATTAAGCTATAAAATTATTTTGTCCGCCTCTTATGAAAAATCAATGCTCTTGCTATTTACGACTCTATGTCTAGCATTCAAAGGATTATAAATAACTGAAAGCAGTTATTATTTTTTGGTTCTCAACACTAAAGTTCATAAATCAAATCAAATGAACAGAATTTTATTAATTCTGAAATTCGATCAAGCACAGTCTTTGCCACAATCAAGATGGCACTACTCATTCAATTGACCTGTCACATTTTCCAATCTTCATTTCGTACGTTCATATAATGAATCACATTTGGCTTAATTTAAACAAGATAATATGAAAAACTATGCAATTTTATAATTAATTTCATTTATCATTTATTTTCTACTCAATTAAATGTGCATGAATAAACGAATATGAACATGGTTAATTTTTAATCCATTTTATTTAACAATCGGGGCTTAAGTTTTCATAAATGGTAACGTTGTATACGAATGGGATTTTGTTTGTATTGATAAACAAGCAAAACAAGTAAACTAAACAAAACTTATTTCAATCAAATTATGGCCAAAATTAAGAGATAATCAAAAGTGTTTTTATGTTAAATATGTCACAAAAGTTGATCGAAACGAAAATCTATTTATTTTCTGGTCAAGAGTGAGACCAAACCGATGGGTCGGTCCTCGAAGTGATGGCAAACCATTTGACACAAAACTCGAGATCACGTCTCAAACAATTTATTTATTATAAACCAATTTATTTAATCTTAACATTAATTGTATTTCTTCTGCTGTTCGTCACAATTATAAGTCATTATTATCTCAATTCAATCAATTCTTTGCCAAACTTTGACTCAATTCTTAAGCCCAATAATCGGGACCAAAGTCAAGACCAAAATGACCGCCAATTCGACATTTACTTCAGGAATAACGATAACCAGAAGAATATCGAAGACAATGGATTCAGATTTGAAGAAAGCATTTCATTGGAAATCAAATGTGAGTTCAGTTAACACTTCTTCGGTTTTAATCAGTTTTTAATCCATTTTTAGCCAATGATTTGGAGAATAGAGTGAAAGAACTTCTTTCGATCAGATCCGCGGTTAGGAACGAATTGAGACAATTAGAGTCCAAACGAAGAGATTTATTACAAGAGATCTCTGAACAGAATAACAAATTAGAGATCTTGAAGTCACAGCTGACGAAGAAGTCATCAGAATTGGACAGAATTCAGTTGTCTTTAGAACAGACAAAATACGCTCAAAAAGAAGTACTTCTTAAGTCGAACGCACTGTTGGCGCCTCCGCTCCAACTATTGCCGTCATTACCACAGACTAGAGGTAAACAAATCTTCAGATCAATTGAGTGATCCTTAAAACTAAATTCAATTCTTTTACTTTTGACTTATTTAAGACCTGAGCGATAAAAGCGGTGCGAAAGTGGTTGAGAGCGCCGACAGGAATGCCTACCAAATGTGTCGAATGCATAACTGCTTTGATTACTCCCGTTGTTCACTATTCTCACCATTTCTGCTATATTTTTATCATCCGGAAGACGAAGACATTGACGACATTGAGTCGGATAACAATAAGAAGCTCTCGAATGACTTTCAGAGGATTAGATCCCAAATATTGGACTCATTTAATGGCAATATTCACGTGACTTTCGATCCGACCATTGCCTGCATTTATGTCGTTATTCTGTTCAACAATAACAACATCGAAGTCCTTACGAAAGACTATTTGAATAATTACTTCCATTCATTGCCGTATTGGGCGGGTATTCAACAACAATACCCTCTCTTTTGGCGATCATCACTGATTCTGTTCTCTCTTTCAGGCGATGGACGAAATCATTTGATAATAAATATGTATAAAGACATTGATTTGCAGTCAATTAATGGCTTGGATTTGAAAAAATCGATTTTAGTTGAGACAGACTTCAGATTAAATCACTTCAGATCTGGTTTTGACATAATTTTGCCACAAATTAATCATAACTTCTTCAGTAACGAGAGAGCAGTGGAGAGTGGAGTCGCCTTATGTCCGGCCAGACGTAAATATTTGGCCACTTTTTTGGGACCAATCGATGTCCAGAACAGTATACAGAATAAGATAAAGGAATCACTACTTAAACTGTCGACTCATGTCTCCAATAATAATGAACTGCTCTTTGATTTCGTTTGCGATGAGAAGACAAGACGTCTCTGCGATAATCAGACACTAATCTTAAGACAATCAACTTTTGCTCTAATTTTGCCGCCAATTGATAGCGAAGTCATTTTTAATACAAATTTATCGATAAGTTTAATAACTATTCTTAACTCAGGTATGGCTTCTCATCACATATTGACTCAAGACTTGACTAAAATCTGTTTTTAGGGGCCATTCCTGTCATTATTGGCGGCGATTATATTCGGCTTCCATTCGATGAAGTAATCGATTGGCGATTAGCAGCCATTCGTCTACCGATCGCCCGAATAACAGAATTGCATTTCTTGTTGCGGTCCTTCTCTGACGCGGATCTCATTGATATGCGACGCAACGGACAGCTATTCCTCGACAGACATTTCTCGTCTATAAACGCAATAATAACCACTGTTTTAACACTTGTTAGACAATCACGTCTTCAAATTCCGTCGGCCGGCGCTCACGACGAGCAGTCGCAGAGTCTCTACAACTCTAGTAATCAAATGAAGTTCTTTGACGCCACCTCTGGTGTGGTTCTCATCGACTTGAATACCGAAAACGATGAGAATTTGGGACCAATTGAACCGCCGTTCGCTTCGTTGTCATATCAGCGCAACTATTCTCTAGTCATGACTCAGGGCTACAAACTATGGAATGACCACCGCTTTGATCCCTTCATTACATATCCGTCATTGCCTTTCGACCCACTCCTCACATCTGACGCCAAATTCATTGGCTCTTCGTATGGATTCAGACCCATTGGCAACGGAGCGGGCGGTTCGGGTAAAGAATTTAGTGAAGCCCTGGGAGGAAATGTGCCAAAAGAACAGTTCACTATTGTTATTCTGACCTATGAAAGGGAAGCCGTTCTCATCGATTCACTTCAAAGACTTAAAGTAAAATCAAATTAAAATCAAATAAATTCAAAAATTGGTTCTGATTTTAGGGTTTACCGCATTTGAATAAAATCCTAGTCATATGGAACTCCGCGCGACCGCCTTCGCCAGACCTGAGGTGGCCCGATGTGGGCGCTCCCATTCGAGTGATTAGAGCCAAACATAATTCACTAAACAATCGATTCCTGCCGTACACTGATATCGAAACCGACGCCGTTCTCTCGATGGACGACGACGCACACCTCAGACACGACGAGATTGTCTTCGGCTTCAGGTCTGCCGTCAATTGATTTTAATTTTTCCTAAAATTTGACAAAAATAACAACTTTCAGAGTATGGCGCGAAGCCCGGGACCGAATCGTAGGCTTTCCCGGCCGTTTTCACGCCTGGGATCAGAGCCACTCCAACTTTCTTTACAATTCAAACTATTCGTGTGAACTCTCAATGGTGTTGACCGGCGCCGCCTTTTTCCACAAAGTATTTCACATTTGATTTCAAACATTTCTCTTGAATTGAGACTAATTTTTGAATTTTGTTCGGAAAACAGTATTACAACTATTTATACACTTATTCGATGCCGAAACCAATTCGGGATAAAGTCGACGAATATATGAATTGTGAGGACATAGCCATGAATTTTCTGGTCTCTCATATATCAAGACAACCGCCCATTAAAGTGACCTCTCGTTGGACTTTTAGGTAATCTTCTGGCCTTCACTTAAATCTGTATTAATTGTATTTTTGATGTCTTCAGATGTCCCGGTTGTCCAATCAGTCTCTCCGAAGATGACTCTCATTTCAATGAAAGGCATAAATGCATTAACTATTTCGCTCAGACCTACGGTTATATGCCTTTACTTAATACTCAATTCAGAGCCGATTCTGTGCTCTTTAAGACCCGTATTCCTCACGACAAACAAAAATGCTTTAAATTTATTTGAAATTTAGTTTAGATTTTTTGTTACGTTTTTATCACTTTTTATATTTGCGATCATTTTGAGGCCAAAACTGATTTCTGCCATAATTTTGTTCCAAATCTAATCATTTAAACGAATTCTAATATAATTAGAAATTATTTTAAACCCTTTAATAGTATTTCATTAGTTTTAACTTCATTTCAAATGCAATAATCACTGAAAATAATTCATTTTCTGTAAAAAAGTTTTTAAAAAGTTATTTAATAAACAAATTGTTTAAATGTAAACATTTTTAATCAAAAATATTTCTCTAATCGGTTTCGGATTTGAGATCAAATACTAAATACAGAAACAGTTTAATGAAATGAGAGACAAATGGTTTAAATGTTTATCAAATGTAAGACAATTTGATTAAAAAGATATTACTTTCAGATAATTGTTTTCTTAATTAACATAAAAGACACAAAAGTTCAGTGAAATGATTGATATTTAAAACAATTGCAAACAATTTGGTTAAAGAGTGCGAAGACTTGTTATTTAAATCAACGACAAAATAAACGATTAAATGAAGAAAACAATTAAATAAATGGCAGATAATCAGCAAAAGACTGCCATTTGAGTTGATTCAGGTATTCCCGCACAGAATCAACTGATTTGTGTTCAAATGGGATATAATTAAAATGGATTAGTAATGACATAAAGAGCGCCAAAACCACAAAAATAATGAATCCGATGATAAGTCCTAAAAGGGGTGAAACAAATCCAAAAATGATTTACTTTTTAATCAAATTGTCTTTTAATTAGATTTTGTTTTAATTCTTTTATATATTAAATGAGAAATATTTTAATTTATGGAAAATCTAACAATAGATGAGTTGAAGAATAAACTATGGTTTGAATCAAATGAGTGATTGTCTCAAAAGGTTTCAATCAGTTAATGGTTTCACTCATACCACGGGATCGTTTGGAGACACCGCCCGGAAACGACTCAAACCGCTTCGGAATAATACGCTTACGACCCGAGCGATAGGGTTTCAGATCTTTGAGCTCACCTTCCATTTCGAAGGACTGCCAACTGTCGGCCGTCTGAGAGTGTGTCCCATACGATGAGTGTCGGCTTCGGGTAATTCTGTCTCCATATGCACTCTCGTCCTCCTCTTCAGTGGTGTCCTCTTCTTCGGTGTCCTCATCGATGTTATAATTGGCTTCACTTTTGTCGACAAACACCTGTTTATTGTTAATAAGGATAACATTGGGTTTATTCGACTTCTTGTATGCCATGAATTTGACGCCAAGAGAGCACTCATTGGTCTCAACGTCTCTCAACATCTGAAGCCGTTGTTTAAGTTTCTTGAGCTCAATATTCTTCGCCGTCTCCTTATTGTGGAGGTCTTTGAGCTCTTTGTCAGAGAGGTCTGCGATTTCGTAGAGGAGTCGGTAACTGATGTCTTTGATTTGAGTGGTTGTGTCACTGACTTTCTCCAATTGATTCCGAATCTGTTCCGACAACTGGAGCCGTCTTTCGGTGTCAGACAACTGTTGGGCTAACCTTTTGACCTGCTTTTGAGGTGACTCCTGACGGATATCTCCATTGATTTGTCTTTTCCTTTGACTCATTTTAAAAACAATTAGTATTTGATTTGTTTAACAAATTGTTTAGACTTCTGATTACGTCAACGAAAATAGCGCTAAATATTGAAAGGCTTCACAAATAAGGGACCGATTAGTCATTTATTTCTGTATTAAAAAGTGATGTTTTTCTAAAACTTCATTGAAATCAAACAGAAAAGTATGAGAAGTTGCAAACGCCTGTCCTCTCACACCCTATCCTTTCACACCCTCTCATTGGCACAGCATATCATCCCACTTGTGGAGGAATAGCGGCAAAAACACATTATAACTTCGGGCGCCGGCAGCACAGGGTTAGAAAATTGGGACATTTCTCCGGTAATTCAGTTTAAGTCAAAGTTTTAATTATTTATTCGAAAGAAATGTAAAAATAGTTTCAATAAAATCCAAAATAAATATTTGAATTAAGTTGTCGTCAATAGAGCCTTAAATGACCCGTCACTTTGTCCACCAACTGTTGAGGTCCGGGACCTACGCCCAGACATGTCTTTGATCCGGGCACTACTTGAGTGTGTCCGGCGTCACGGATCAGACTTGTGATAAGTCCGGCTTTTTTGGCTTCTTTTTCGACCTGAAGGAGCTCTTCCTCGTCGTCCACTTTGACGACAACCTTCCTCTGACCCGACAATTGCCATAATCTTAATAATGGTTTTTGTTTCTTCACCTGTTCATAGGCTAACACCTGATCGGATCAAATATTTGAGTTGAGTCTTAAGCTATCATCAATTTGAGTGATCCCTACCGCTGCGTGAGAACACTGTGCGCAGGCCTTTCCCTTTCCCATCTTAAGATCATTCCTGACCACAATGACAAGTTTGCAATCAGGTCCCAAACACTGGTCACCGAAGACCTGTTCTGCCATTTGATTTGTCAACTGTTTGGCCAAAGTTTTGTGGAGTTTAGACCTCAATATCCACCCGATTGCGACACCGACTCCAATACCAGCTGTCACTGAAACCAATGATAATGAACTCCAATTGCGATCCATTAAGAGCTCTATTAAGCTATAATTGGATCAATCATTTGATTCAATTGATAACAAAAATGAGATAATATTTGTTAAACTGTAATAAAATGTTTAATATATGAAAACACACTTCACATGCATTGCATCGTTCAATAGGAACACCGCTTAAGCAATGAGACGTTCAAAAAGGACGTTATGAATGCCACTAATTATTCTTCCCTCACAAATATAATCTTGGTAACTTCACAATCTGCACAACAAATAGCCTAGTTAATCTAGAATTTAATCAGAATCTTGCTAATTTTACTCAAACTAAAAGATTATTTAAGAATTAGTCGCGATATCTTATTATTTGATTATTTATTATCAGTTTTTTAAAAATTCAAAACATTAGCGATTCTTAAGATTATTCTTCGTCTCTGGAAATGAGTCTCAAAAAGTTTCTAAGTTTTGGTAATCAATAAAATGACTTCAATTAAATTTTAAGAGACTAATATCGAAGTAATTATAGCAGTAATCGGGGTATTCATAGGATTCGTGGCTCCAAAAGAATTTTGTGATTCGTTTAAAGAAAATGATTACAAAATTAATTATGGCTTTAGAAGAGTCGACCGAAGAGACAACAGTTCCGGTTTATATATCTTTATTGGTCACCACTATTGGGAGCTGAGTCTAAAAGAGGGACAGTTGGACTTCATGTCGAAGGAAAGCAAAGAAAGCGATTGGTTTGGAGATCACTACTCTTTGGCTTTTGAATTGGGTTACTCTCAAAGCCCTGCAATCGGACTCTTGAATGTAATTATTGTCTAAATTGTGTTCATATTCAGAATATTCGTGACTTTATTCCAGGACTATATGGATTTGGTTGAGTTTCGCTCAGAAATTGAAGGAAATAAAGATCTGATTGGATTTCATGGCTTAGAGATAAGTAAGGTTTCATTTGAAGATTTTAGACCAACTCTTGTGATACAAACCCACAAATGGCTACAAACGGACGGATGGATTGCATTCATAAATCAGACCGAAAGCCATATTCAATGGAAATACTGTTATTTTCATCCAAACCAAACACTGGGGTCCTGTTCCTCAGAGCCGTCAGCGAATAAACTGAAAGAGTTGGATGTCATCAAAAATATCAGTAATAGTAGTAGTGATCAAATGATTGCTGTCTTTCCATTAAAGACAGAGGACTTCATAGTCCTGTTTAAGAAAGACAATACAATTCAGTGGTGCTCTGCCCTTAACTCTAACAACAGCTATGAGTCAAACTGCATGACCAAAGAAAGAGATATCCTTATCGATTGTGACCATGGTGTTCTTCTCATTGTTCTCATAGTTGTTGTGATAATTGTCTTACTTATAATCATTCCTCTCGTTCTTTGGGCCCTCTATTCAAAGCTTAATATAAATTTCGGGACAAACAAAGAAGAGGACCAAAGAAGTTGACTTATTTTTTAGTGCCCTATAGTTATTCATAAAATTCTGTTCTTTCTATAGGAAGAGAAGAGAGCTCTGGAACTGTACTCATGAGTAAAATTTCGGAACCGAATAAAGTAAATCACATCGAAATCAAACCGAAAAACAATTCAAAGGATTCGATCGATTCTAACAAAGCGTTTGGAGAGAAAAAGCCGGACTTAAAACCTGGACACAAGTCCAATGAGAATCAAAAGCCAGCGGTCAGTCCCAAGAATATTCAGACCCGATCTTTCGATACAATCGATTCTAACAAACCATTTGAGGATAAGTCTGAGAAAACTGGGGGCAAAAAGCCTGAGCTCAAACCCATAAAAGAGACGAACAAACCTAATGAGGGTAATAAACCAGCGCCACCACTGCCTAAACCAGCGGTCACTCCAAAGATTGTGAAACAAGACCCCAAAACAAATCGGTCTAAAGATTAGATAAAGACTCAAATTATTTTCAAAAAAATTATTTTCGTTTGAAATCTTATTAAAACAATTTTAGTTTCAATAAAAATGTTTTGCTTTTCATAGTATTTATTATTTGAGAAACTATCAAGATTCAAAGCGTATTTTCTTGTTTTCACATTAAAAGACTAATTAAGAAAATTTCCGTGAAAGTTCAAGGTAGATAATTGTGGATATCCTTGAGCATCAGTGATATCCTTGCATTTCTAATATTAGTGATTAACATATAAATCGTCGAAAATTAAATCGAGTGTTAAAACAGGAAAAATGAATTACAAAACAAAAAACTAATTAATGAGCAAAATATAATCACTTTCTGAGGCAATGACACAAATTTAGTGTCTTTTGTGACAATCCAGTGATCACTACTCTCTTGACTCGAGTTTTTCATCAGTGAACTTGTTATTTGCCTTTCCTTTTTCATACCTCCCTTTCCGATCATGTTTTTATAGCTCACAGAAAAATCCAAGAAAAGGTGTTAATAAACTTTGAAGTTCTTTGAATTTGTCTGTTATTCTGGTGTGAATCGGATGGAAAACATGTTTCCAGTGTCTGAACTCAAGTCCTGAGCTCACAACTAGTCGATCGGCACTTCATAAAAGTAAAACTAAATAAGAAATCAAATCCAATGCCAAACATTTTTCCCGATGTTTGCACTAACTTTCGAAATCAATTTGATTTGTTTCTCGTTTTTCAGAATCATTTCAATTCTAAGAACCGGTTGTCTGAGAAAAAACTACCTCTTCTTCAATGAATTTGTTGCCTAACTATTAATTATATAATAAATTGATTTGTTTTTTGTTCTCTTCTCGTGAATCACATTCAGTGATAAAAAAAATTACTTTTGTTTCACTCAGTGATTGAAAAAAATTTGTTTTTATTCATTTCATTGGTTTTTTAGTAATTTATTTCTTTGAATAAATTTTGAGATATCTCTGATTGGGAGGAATTGCCATAACAAGACTGAGCGACAGGTAGTCATACATGTGTGCAATAATTGGCAATTTTACCAAAGAAAAAGTTTCGATCAAATCTTTGATTAACTGGAATTGAATGAACAAAACAAGTTTTCCTTTCGATTAAGTGTTTATTTTTCAAAAAGTCATTCAATTGTTTAATATCTATTATATTTTGGTGAAAGTATTCTTATAAGTGATGAGGAAGTGCTCTGACATCCTGACAATTACTTGTAGTGCTTTCGATACCCTTTTTTGATTTGTTTTAATATAGTTTTGGAGCAAACATTGAAACTATTTCTGGAAATTTGTCGTTAAATCGAAGCCTAGTTTTAAAAATAACTTCAGAAATGTTTAAACGATTTTTATTTTTATTCATTTCTAAATTTGTGATAATATGTGGACAGGACTTAAATGATGACAATCACTGGAATGTCAGTGACTGGTGGGCACAGAATCTTGACCTGGACAATAAAGTTAGTAATCTAGTGTTCGAAGGGCTGCCAAAAAGTGCTGAACTTAAACGAGGCGACGATCTGTTGAGTTCCGCCACTTCTCGATTTGATTCTTACGATTCATACGAATCGGATTTTGACAAACAATATGTGATACCAAAGAGTTCGACACAAAGTATTAGGGATACCATCAATCAGTACTTCACAAGAGTAAGGAGTCATTTGGGAGACAGAAGTTATTACCGGAAAATCAAACGCAATCTGAAGCAACACTTTGTCGACTTAGGGCTGACCACAGCTGCGCAAAGTTTTTGGCCCTCGGAAATGGTCGGTTCTCTCTCTTAATCAAAACATCTCTTTTCATAACTTGACTAGACCAGTTCTTCATATTTTTAAACAGTGGAATTTGAGAATTACACATCCTTTTTAATGACCTTGTTTATTTAAAATTTTAATCATTTTTAGAAAAGGCAGTTCTGTGAATTTTTGTACCAAGACTTACAAATGACTTACAATGTATACAAATGACAAAGCTGATTTTTTTGTTGTTGATAAACTCTTGCATGGTTACACTTTTACAACTTACAAATCACATGATTGATAACCCAAAAATTACCCTTCTCTAATTGCATGATTATAGCGGAAAACTAGCTCAAGGGACAAGGCTCACAACATAATAGCCATATGGCCAGGCACCAAACGAGGAACTAACCAGGACCAGATATTAATAATAGGCGCACATTATGACACCGTTCAATCATCTCCAGGAGTAGATGACAATGGATCCGGTTCCGCAGCGGTTATGGAAATCGCGAGATTAGTGGCTGAAAATAAGTGCAAACTCGATAAGACCCTGATATTCGTTCTCTTCGATATGGAAGAAGACGTCAGTCATTCTCTTTACAGTTGTTTTCATTTCAAATACTTTCAAATGTTTTTAATTTTAGGGATTAAAAGGGAGTAAACATTTCGTTAAAGAATATCTGATTCCAATCGAAGTCAACAAAAACAGAGCCAAAGTAGTCGGTGCTATCATAATGGATATGATTCTGGAACACGACAGGACTCGCAATAGTCAGTCCCTCGGAGTTATAGGTGTAAGTGATTTGAATGAAATTTGAATGTAAAGACTGAGCATGCTATTTTCTATTTTCAAGAATGCTTTACCCGACTGGTCAACAAAAGTCAAGAAAAATGGTTATCGCGGAGACTTCGCCGCTGTTTGGGCCAGAAAGGGAGTGGACACTCCTCTATATGAAAAATTGGAAAAGAATTGGTTGAATAAAGACAAATACAGACTCTCTCTAATGGCACCGACTCTTCCTGAGTTTGGGACTCAACTCGACACTAACAGACTCTACAAGTTCTCAACGTTCACCCGTTCAGATCACGCCTCCTTCTGGTACCCAACTCAACGTTATATGACATTCCCTGCAGTACTCATAACAGATTTGGGTCCCTGGAGGAGGAATATGAAGAATAGTTACCACCGTTCGTCTGATGACACCCGGAATCTGAGTGAAGAAAATCTTTTGTTTGTTAAGAATACTATCGATAGCGTAATGAATACTATAATAGATTTGTCGAAAGGGAAGTGCTTTCAAACCAATAATCGGTTACAATATGAAGAATGAATTGTTCTTATAGTTAACTCATATTTATTTGAAAATATTTTAAATGATTTTCAATAAAATACTTAATTTAATCAAAAATCAGCGAAAACTTAATAATTATTTCAATAAATATTATGACTTCAGCCAAAGGTTAAAAGTTTTGATGTAAAGTTATCTATAAATGTGACAGATTGTCCTAGTTATCAAATATTTGATGTTTATTGTGCTGTCCACTTATCTGAATTAGAGTCCGGATAGAGAACAACCATTAGATGTGATTTATTATTAAATGAGTGTCTTATCTGACACTTGAAATCAAATAATATTTCATTAATATTCGACTTCTTTTAGTCATCAAAACTCTGGAATATAAGTCAACTCTCTCTTCAATATTGGGGTAAATCATGGAAACAATGCTTAGAGTTATATCCCTTTTCTCTCTGTTGGCTCTGACATTGGGTGCCAACCATCCCAACTGTGGCACAAAAGGTAGTTTTAGACATGTTTAGAATGTAACTGTTATATATTCTAAATGTACCATGCATCTACTCAGGTCCAACAACAGGTCCATCATTCGCCTCATATGTAGTGGGAGGCGAAGACGCTTTACCACTGGAATTTCCTTGGCAAATTTCACTGCAAAGAAGAAGATCCGGCGATGATTGGTACCACACATGTGGAGCGGCTCTTCTTAATGAACAATGGGTTCTGACGGCCGCTCATTGCGTGGACTCTGAGAGTAATGTAAATAACTATAAAGTAATTCTCGGAGAACACGACACCACTAAAGTTGAAGGCACTGAAATTCCACTCACTGTCACCAAGGTATTCCTTCTGACTTTATTATTAACTTGAATTATTATATTTTTAACCTTGATTAGATTATAATCCATGAAAATTGGGATTCGTCTGCCATTGTTAATGACGTGGCTGTTATTAAACTATCGAGAAAGGTCAATTTAAGTGGAAACGAGAGTCACGTGGGAACTGTCTGTTTGCCCGACAGCGAAGATATCGATGCGTTGGCCGATAAGAACTGTGTGGCCACAGGTTTCGGTCGATTGTATTGGAGTAAGTCTTCTGATATTCACATTCAATGATTTCATTTAAACCAATTTATAATTTCTATTAAAACCTATTCAGACGGACCATTGCCCGCAATCCTGCAGAAAGTGACTGTCCGGGTATGGCCTCAAAGCCAGTGCTCGAGCAAACACGGCTCTATGATAAAGACAGGAATGATTTGCTTTGGAGAACAGGGAGCAGCTGTTTGTAGCGGTGATTCTGGAGGTCCTCTCAATTGTTTGGTCAATGGAAAGTGGTATTCATATGGAGCTCACTCTTTCACAGTTGATCGATGCACCGGTGCTAACAACGTATCGGTCGCCGCTCGTAATTCTGTGTACTCTGCCTGGATTTGGGCTACAATTGCTGCCAATTCTTAACAACTTATTTATCAAAATTATAATAATTTTTCTTTGATTATAAATAACGAATAAATAAATTGTTCTTAAAATACTTGAATTATTTTTCAATTGTGCATGCTTTCAATTTAAAATATGCATACATGTTGGGAAGCATACTTTAATATCCCGGGAAGTTAATGATAAATTCAGTTTCTCTCTTGGTTTGAAGTTCAAACTTTGAACGCTTAAAATTAGGCCCACTCCAGGTCTTTGATATATCACTTGATATGTTCACATTTCTATTCACATCTGTATATCATGATTCATGATATTCGGTAGAGTTTTCTAATTTTAGGAAAAATGATGAACCTGGATTCTTTCGACTTTGAAAATACATTGAAACAGATTTTAAGCCAAGATTAGTTGTGCCATAAAATAATAATAAGAATGTCACACAATTCGTATAAATGATAAATAAAATCATTGATAAGACATTAATATCGCATTAAATATTGTGATTGATTATAGTTTTTTTTTTTTAGAATCACCAAGACCCTCTATTAGATGTCATGAACAAAAAGCTGATAAAATAATTTCCAGTATTGTTCAAAATTTTACTTTTATAATAGATGCAAGATAGATCCAAGTTAATTAAGAACTTCTAACACAATATAATTGACAATATTTGACATCCGATTGGCTGATAATCACAAACTTTAATCCTTTTCTACAATTACTTTATGAGTAATTTATGAGTAATTGAATTTTTATTATCAGGTCTATAATCGAGCAACAAATCAAATGGTAATAAAATTGTGGGAATTAATCAGAGAAAGTGTTAAACAATGGTATAAAAGCCGAGAGACTCAAAACAAATTCTGTCCAAAAGGAGAGTACTTTTGAGCCCACAAAATGTTCAAACTTATCGTCAGTTCACTTCTGTTGAGCACAGTTTTTGGTGCAAACCACCCGCTCTGTGGCACAAAAAGTAATTTAACTTGCTTGCTGACATTTTTCAATGAATATTTATTAAATTAATTTGACGAAGGCACAAAAAATCCCATTTCGGATTCATACGTAGTGGGAGGCATCAATGCGGATCCACTGGAATTCCCGTGGCAGGTATGATCTCTATCAATTTACCATTCAATAGCGGTTTTTAAAGTTGTGCATGATAAGGTTTCGCTAGAGTACAACAGTGACCAGGTTGGGTGGTATCACACTTGTGGTAAGTCTTCTTATTATTGATATAAACTTTGGTTTTGACTAAAATTGGTATCACTTCAGGCGCTTCTGTGATCAGCGATGAGTGGGTCTTAACTGCGGCTCATTGTGTCGACAGAAGTCTGGACGGAGCGATGTATAGGTGTGTCGTCGGAGAACACGACAGGACCAAAGTTGAAGGCACTGAACAGATCATCAATGTGGTCAAGGTAAAATTAGCATTAAATAATTTGTTGAGTTAACTTGCATATCCTAACATGAATCTGGATAATATTGAAATCAGAAATCATTATATAAAGAAAAGTGTGATAATTCGTGATAGACTTAGCTCTTATATATTTTTTCTAAAGATAGCTTGCTTATTTATCAGGGTAATTAATAAATTGTCAGATAAGAGATTAGGAAGTCTTATCGTTTTCAGAATTTTATTTTTTAAATCAGTGAATCTGTGAATAAGAGTCTATAAATTGTCACCGAATCAGGTCATACAACACCCGCAGTGGGACTCCAACAAAATCAATAACGATGTGGCGCTCCTCAAACTCAGCCGCAAAATCAACTTTAGTGGTAACGAAAGTTACATCCGACCCGTCTGTCTGCCACCCAAGTCATCCAATTTGGACGATATCGTCGGCACTAAATGTGTTGCCACCGGTTGGGGACACACCCAATGGCGTAAGTATTCGATTATAACTAACTTAACGCTAATTATCGAATTATCTTTGATTTGAAAAGAGGGGACTTCACCGGCCATTCTTCAGAAGGTGTCTGTGGACATAACCCAGCAAAGTACCTGCAAAAATAAATATCTTTTCGTTATTACCATCACCAATGGTATGATCTGTTTTGGTGAGCAAGGAAAGGGCACTTGCCAGGGTGACAGTGGAGGACCGCTCAATTGCCAAGTTGATGGCAAATGGTATACATATGGCGCCACTTCTTTCGGAGTCCAGTGCGCTGGCAGTTACCCGTCGGTCAGTGCTCGCAATTCCGAGTTTTCTGATTGGATCTGGCAAACTGCTGATGCAAACTAAACACAATGACCAAACTCGATTTAAAAACTTATTTATTGCTTAATGTGATGTCTATTATAAATACCTTTCATATAATTTTGAATATTTTGCTCAAATAACTCGCATTTAGTGTTAATCACGAAATACTGTTACCAATCAATCAATTAATTTAATAAAACATTTATTTATTTCAATAATTTATTTTCAAATAATTATCTGAAAATTTTGACCCAAACTCCCAGAAGTTATCCTCTCTAATGATTTGTTGATTAATTTGTAAATTGTCCTCAAAAGATTGCATGGTAATTCCTATTGATTGAAAAAATTATCAAGCTAATTGGTTCGACATTAAAACATTTTTTACAGTGAATTATTAACTAATTGATTGATAAGATTTACGAATTAATAATTGATTTTCATTCAACTAATCTATCATAATATTAATGTATTCAATCTTGTTCTTATAAATCAATCAAATTATCATGCTCATCCATTAAGTTAAGCTGAAAAGTTCATTGAATATTCACATAAAAGTTAAATTAAATTCAAAATTTAGATTAAACGCCAAATAATAATATAAGGAATGAATTTAGGAAATGATTAAAACGGCATTTGATTGAAAGTATAATTACTTCTTATATATGAAAAGTGTATAAAATATAGGTTTATATGAAATGAATCTGAATTTGATTTGAAAATATCGAGACTTGAAATGAAAGTGAAATTTCAATTAATAATTCATTTCTTGGAAATCTTTGTGTCAAGTCTTTGAGTAAAAGTTACGATTCGTGCGAAGCTAACGATCAAACTTGACCTGAATATTGATCTTTTTCTCTCCATAAATAAAAATTCACTCACTTTTAGATAGAATTAAATCTTCATTAAACAAGATTTTCAAGATATCATTCAATTTATAACTAGTTTAATGAACTTTTCAGTAGTTTTGTGTCTGAAAATCAAAACTCGAGACAAGATTTCGTTCGATAATCTTATTATTTGTCTTATATTTTGAATAATAAGATAATAAAAATCTGTTTTTTAAATAATATTCAAAACAATTATGATTTCGTCTGAAAAGATAACTTAAACATCAATTTGTGAAAAACAAGAAAACAAAACTTGGAATCTGTTTGACCCCAAAAAAGTGGAGAAACTTATCGATTGCTGAAAAAATTATAATTTTTATATCTGAACGTAAATTAAGTAATTGAATGAAGAAATGAACAAAAATAAGCGGAAGTCCTGAGACTCTTATCCCTCTTATATGAAGACAACATATATATGTCAGTCAGTATTTCAGCCAAAGATTTTCATTTCTATCTATTCATTATATATTTGAATATTTGGATCCAGTTTTTTGGTCAGACCTCTCATTTAATTATTCATTTAAGGAAGAGATATATCTGGAGAACAGTTTAGTTTCTCTAATATTCTGCTCGGATTCACATCCATTTCCTAACATTGTTTTGTGATCACATTTATTTGAGAGAATGTACAAGCTGGTTCTCACTGTCGCCATTATATTTCTCCAAAGGATAAGCTGCGATGAGCCTGGTAAATAATTTTTGTTGATTGTTCTATTTGACCATGTCTACTATACCTCTTAAAGGAAGAATACTCAAGTTAATATACTTTTACCCTTAGATTCTTTCAGATATTCTGTCTTTTTAGAAATAAGCAAGTTAATTAATCTATCGAAAATTTTAAAATTATCTAAGTTCACCTAGAACAAAATTTTATTTTAGACTTCATTATTGTATATATTATTATTTGGATATTTTTTAAAACCTTAATTTCTTTAATGAAAGAGAGCTGATTTGGCTTGAACATTTTTCATAAATTGAATACCTCTAATTCGAATATAATCAAGCAAATTTCAACAAGCTTAAACATTATTTTCATTTTTCAAAGGATATGGCGGTAGATATGGTGGAAAATCCAAAGTTGAGAAAGGTATCCTTCAAATAATGCCATGTTCAATATTCTTATATTCATTTTGATCAAGCTTCTTTTGGACTGACACTTGACATGGAGAAAGAGGATGTTTACCTTAAAAAAGGTAAGTTTTCGATTAACTTAAAACTCAATTAACAAAACTATAGTTTGCAAGTATCAGCTGTAAAGTTATAAAATAATTAACATCAGGATAATTATTCAATTAGATTGTAAATTGAAAATTAAATGAGTGAGGAATAGCCCCAAAACATTTGATTTGAAAGTAAAACTTATTTTCAATTTTCGGAAGCCTTTGAAATGTGTTTAACTCTTAAATAATTAGTGAAAACTTGGAATAAATTTTCGATACTTTAATGAATTCAATTATTTGACACATTTTTCTGTGAAAACAACAAAAAGTTAATCATTTTATTTAGAATATAATCCAAAACATTAATTAATTGATTTGTTTTTACATCAATTAAATCAAAATAAATAAGAAATTGTTTATAAATAACAAATAATTATAGAATATATTTAATCAAAATTAGATCCAGGTCAATTAGTTCTTGTGTTGGGCGATTCCGGTAAGAAAAAACCTGAATATAGCCATAAGGGAGACGATGAATATCACGGCGATGGAGGTTATAAGGGTGGAGATGAATACCACGGTGGAGGAGGTTATACAGGAGGTGATGAATACCATGGTGGCGGTGGTTATGGAGGAGGTGATGATTATCACGGAAGCGGTGGATATCAATCTAGTGGTTATTCTGGACATGGAGATGGTGGTTATGGAGATTCTGGTCACGGCTATGGGGGAGACGATGGATATAAGAGCTCTGGAGGCTATTCTGGAGGACATGATGGAGGAGAATATGGCGGGGGTCAGTCTGTTTATCTCGATTCTAAATATGGTGGTGGAAATGGATTAGTTGTGACTACCGGCAAATATATGTCTCCCGGAGAATACTCTGGCGGTCATGGAATCAGTAGCTATAGTAGTAAGAGATATGGAACTCAAAAGAGCCGACAAATGCCACCAAATTATAGGAAAAGGAGACCAATCAATGACTTAAACTATGCCTCGAATCACAACCGCTATTCTGTCCACAAAATGAATGGTTTTATACCAAATGACAATCAATACTATTATTACAATTAATTCGTTTATTATATTTATTGTAGTTTTTTGTTATTTACTGTAATTATTGATAGAATTGATATTAACTTATTTGACATTTGTTTAGCAGAAATTAATAGTATTTAATAATCATTTTGAGGTCATTCCCTCCGATAGTCAAAACATAATTTTATTCAAATAAAATAAGTAAATAAAATTCAAATTCATTTTAATAACTTAAATGATTAATAAATCAAAGAATATTCTGGAGTCGTCTCAATTCCAAACTCTTCAAACAGTATTTGACTGCAAACACAAACACATTAAGGGTTTGTATTATTAGAGTCTCTGAATGCAAACCAAACCATTTGTAAGACTCGACTAAACCTGAATATAACAAACCCTAAAACTATTATACGTTTACTCAAACAGAAAGTCAATGATATTTTTGTTTTGCTTCAAATTATCTCATTTTCGTCACTTTTAAATGGATTAGCGTTAAGACAACTAATTAGATATGTGGCCAACGAGTAGAGGATATGTAAATACTCTTAAATCGGTGGAAAATCCACCGCAACAGTTGAGTCCAGCGGTCACCAAATCGTTGGCTTCGGTGGACAACAATCAGCTCCGAATGGCCGCCGACTCTATTCGCACTCTTTTCGGTGATAATATCAATTCAAATATACTTAATTCAAGTGAGTCTTAATATCCGAGTAATTTTTTTGTGTCTAATGTTTAATCTGATGTCAAGTTCGGGACAATCCTTCAGCCGATCGAATGGAGACAACTCTCTCTCAGTTGACGTCTCGTCGGCCGCCGGAGAGAACTGTAATCGATTACGAAAATCCCAATTATTCCCGTTTAGACAGAACCCGATTGAGTCAAATGTCATCTGATTACGGATCAGCTGATCAGAGATACAACGATTCGCCGCCTTTAAGGAGAGGTAATTGACTTGACTTCGATTAACAGATCCGTTGCCATTGATTTTGTATGAAAACAGAGGGAATCTTTGATCCGACAAAAATGCCACAAAAATCTATTCTGAAGAAGAGTAGAGACCAGTCCTTCGATAACACAAACTTTCATACCATTGAAGAAGAGGACCACTATCTGTATGGCAATCCGAATATGCCCTCCCATTCTTCGACAGACTTTCCACAAGAAATACTAACTTTGGACCAACAAAATGAAGGCTTTCCCAGTGAGAGACCTCTTTCGCCAATTTCTTTGCGACTAAAACGAGAGATGGAAAAAATGGAGAGAAGTCGGCGACAGACAGACCCTAACGACGACACCACTAATTGGACGCCTCGTATAGGAATGAGTGGAACCTCATCTTGTAATCAATTACATCATATTTTCTGTTTTAAGTCTTGTTTGGTTTCAGCCGAAGAACCCATTCGTAGGAATGATTGGAACGATAACGAGGAGGAGCTCTTCAAACGAAGATATAGCGGTTTAATGAATCCAAGTCCTGACCGTAGTTTAGAACTGGAAAAGCTTCGTATCCAACAGTTGGCAGCCATTCAGGCGGGGATTCTCTCACAAAATGACAACAAAACAAAGAGAAGAGAATTATCACCGAATAGTCCGCTCAGGTATTCGTTCTTCGATCCTATCTTTTAATCATTTGATTGATTTGATATTCTTTTGAAGGCATTCCTATAGAAGAAGTTCTCCTGAATTAAGTCCAAAACGTGTTCGCAGAAGAAGTCCTTCGCCGAGTCCTCGTCGTCGGCGTTCGATAAGTCCTCGGCGGAGATCTCGAAGTCCGAGAAAGAGATCAACGAGTCCTCGACGGCGATCAATATCTCCCCGCAATCGCCGCAATTATCGGAGTCGTAGCCGAAGTCGTGACCGATATCGTCGAACTCGCAGTCGTAGCCGAACCCCTCCCCGCAGACGTTCGCCAAACCCGAGTCAACCAATGAATCTGATGAACGCTAGTAATCCAATGCCACAAATGATGCAAATGACAGCTCAGGGTTTGTCTCTTATTCTGTACTTTAATTTAGATTTTTTAAAAATATTTTTTGAGTTAATATTTTGTAAATTAAATATAATCTAAAGGAATGCCTTTTATGCGGCCCAACCATAACTTAGTTGGTTTCCCAATGGGTCCTATGATTGGTCAATATATGGCACCTCAAATGGGAACTCCCTTTCACTCAATGATTCCACAAAACATTCGACCGAATATACCCAACATTTCGCCAAAACAAAGACCTGTGTTAAGGGATGTTCCTATCGTTAAATCGCCCGGTTCTCAGTCTTCTGCTAAAAGGGATGAGAAAAAAGAGGATAAACTTCTCAATCCTCACGACTTATTGGTTGCGGTAAAAGATTAATTGAATCCAAGTATGAGTTTATGCTGTTTTATGGCTTTTCAGGAGAGGGCGAAATTGAGGGATGAATTGGAATCACTTAAAAAACAACTACAGAAGAAAATAGAGGAACAGAAGGCAGTTGTCACCAGAGATAATGGCAGTACTGAAAGCTATGCGTTTAGACATTTGGATAAAGATATCAAAGATCTGAAGAACGAAATCCAATCAAAAGACGAAAAACTCATTAAAAACTTCGAACTCATTAATGACGTCCAGAAGTCTAAGAGTAAAGTAAGGAATCATTTCTTTGAGGAGTGATTCAAATTTTAATAAACCCTTTCTTCAGGCGAAGGCTGTTTTGGAACAATTGAAGACATCCAGAGATATATCTAAAGTTGATCTGAAAAAGAAGGAGTCGTCCAATAAATCAAAGGTTTCGCCGCAGAAAAAGAATAAAAGTCCTGAAAAGAAGTCAACAAAAGTAGAGCCAAAACAAGAGAAAAAGGAAGAGATTAATGAAGACGAAGAGGAAGAGAAGAACTCACGGTTTCACTACTTTGATTCGGGCCCCCACTGGTGTAAAGACTGCGATAAGTTCTTTGATAATATGAAACTGTATTTCAGTCACATTCACTCTAAAGACCATTTGAGTAAACAGAAAGAGTCCCTCAAAAAGCCGTGGATTACAAAGGAGTACATCAAAGAAATGGAGAGACAGGTCCCCAAAAACAAAGACCAATTAGTTGTCGCCTCCAAAGGTATTCGTTCTTTAATAGACTTAAAATTCTATTCAAATAAAAATGATTATTGTTTTGATAGGAATCCAATTCATTGTTCCGACGCATGGCTTCTACTGTGAACTGTGCCAACACTTTATGCCGGACTCATATCAGGCAGAAAAACACTTCAAGAGTGCGAAACACAACCGGAGTTATACAGTAATCCTTTCACTCATTTTTATCTTATTCTCTATTTTTAAGAACATTTTTAGACAAATATATAAATATTTGAAAAATAGTTTTATTTATATTTTTTGAGATATTTTTAGTTTATTTTTCGGTATTTTCTTTGATTTGTTTTTATCGAATCGTTTGAACCGATAATTGTTATGTCGAACAGCGCTATACTTTACTACATAATGATTATGAGCACAAATGGAAGGCTGAGAGGGACAGGGCTTTCACCGAAATACGGAGAAAGGAAAGAGAACTCGAAAGGGAAAAGTCTAAAAAAGAGGCCGAAAGGAAAGTCGAAGAAAGAAAACGATTGGAAGATGAGGTCAAACGAAAGGACCGGGAGGTGAAGGATAGGATTGAAGCTATGAATAAGAGCCTGAAAACTGTTAAGGAATTGGATGACCCAAAGGCTGCTGAACAGAATAAAGAAGACAAAAGCAGGTCCTCTCCCAAGAGTTCCATTCGATTGAATTTGAGTTCAAATAAATCAAACGAAAAGTCGAAGACTTCTGATAAAAGTAATGATAAAAGGGATAAATCCAAAGAAAAATCAGAGGAAAAGAACAACAAATTAGAAAAAGTCGATTCAATGGATACTTCCGAAGGAATTGAAGATATGCTGGTCATCGATGAAGTCAATTGTGATTCCATCGAAGATAACAATGAAACCCAAACTTCAAATGAGAATATCGAACAAAAATCAGTGGTTTTCCCCAAAACTATAGAAAATGATACAAACATTGGTTCAAAATCTGATGAAATCAACGAAAATACGACCGAAACCAACAAATCGGTTGAAAATATTGAAGTGATGGACAGTCCCGCAGAGAAAGTAAACCTACAAATAGATAACCAAAACGAGGATTCAGCTCAGAATGAGATTCAATTAAATGAGAAGTTAGCCGACAATTCTGGGCAAATAGAAGGAGTGGTTCCCACCAATGAAAAGAGTGACTCAACTCTAATCACTCAACAGACAACTCAAATCACAAAAGTATCTGAAAATAACTCTGAGCCCATCGATGAGCACAAACCTGAGGATGAATCCGAAGATAAGGCAACGGAAGAAATCTCTAATTCTAAAACTGAATCCAAAGGTGAGAGCACTGACACCCGACTTAAGACTTACGCAGAAGTTGTCGCTAAAGGTTCTGATAGTTCAGAATCTGTGGACAAGGATTTGAAAAGCACTCAATTAGAGAATAAGTCTTCTGAAGTCTTAGACAATTGTCGTTCTGTTGGTATAAAAGAGGAACAAAATGAGAATAAATTGGACATAAAAAGTGTCAAAACTGAGAATATTCTGGACATTGACTACGATATCGAAAAATTCAATGAAAGGCTTAAGAATTTTGATTATATGGTTAAAAAGGAAAGCATTGATGCCGTTGAAGGCGAAGATGAGGACCCGTTGGACGGCTTCGATGTCATCGATGAGACGAATAACGATAACACTCAAGAGGTTATTGAGTTAAGCGATTGATTATCTCTTTCGATGGTCTGGTCTTTGGATCGATCTTTGGTCTGATTTTAAACTTGGATTCGTTGAACTCTTTGGTGAAAATGGATTTCGTATTCAATTGATTCATATTTTCAAACATTGTTTTAAATAATAAATTATTTTCTTCGATATTAGTTATCATTTTTTATTTATTCACATTCTCTTTAATATTATTTATCAATAGTTTAGCGAAATATTTCTCATATTTTTAATCAATTGATTGTAAAACACTTTAAACTCAATAAAATTCAATCAAATCATCGATAATTGGAATCAGGTTTTGATTCGAAGTGATTTCAAAATCTCAACAATTTTTTAATTTACTAAAATTTTTATTAAAATTATTCTGAAATTTCTTTCAATAAATTTATTCAACAAATATTTGAAATAAATTTTTATAATTGAGTTCAAAATTAATTGATTTTCTTAACTCATAATTAGGAAAATGATCTGAATTTTGAACAGATATCAGTATATTTTTCTTTCAATCATTTGTGATCTGATTTTCACTCGATTTTAAAGTTTAATTTAATTTTTCACTACATTTACAAATGTTTGTATAATGTGCTATGTAGTATATAGATTCGTTCTGTAAACCACCCGCCCACCCCCCGAC